>JAOTQH010000014.1:845397-863273 GCA_025631255.1 Cornus kousa | reverse complement strand
ATGCACATAACATAATTCAGGGAACATAATAAATAAAAATAAAAGTTTAATACAACCAAATCACAAGAAATTCTAAGTTCCAACTTCCACCATAATCAAAACAAAAGCAAATTTAATACTAAGTTTACATCCAAAATTAGAATTGTAAAAGGTGGGTAACTGGGTAAGCCTCTAAAATAAGTTATTAATATTATATATATATAATTATATAGTTATATGCTTAATGGAGCGGGGCGGGGCGGGGCGGGGCGGGTCCCATAGGATATGTATATTGAACCCTTACCCGCCCCGTGACTCGCAATGGGTACAAATTTTGTATCCATACCCGCCCCAATGGTATAAAAAGTATTCCCAAATCCGTTATTAAAGGGGCGGGACGAGGCGGGCGGGCGGGCGGTAAAAATTGACATCCCTATATATACAATCTCACTATATATATATATATATATATATTTAAACAATCCGCTTGCTACAAGGCTTGCTGTTTGTAGCGAGCATGTCAATTTTATTTTAATATTTATTTATTTATTATAGGTTTTGCCGTTGTTGTTTTATTTACGCATCAGTGTTGGTGTTTAATGGGATTAGGCCATTCCTATATTGTGGTAGGCGGGTTTTAATATCTGGCCCATAGCCCACCCAATCTTAGTCTCAGGTCAACTTTTATTTTGAACAACAATATATTGTGGGTGTATAAATAAGCATGGCCCAGATTCAGCCCAAACTCCAATTTCAAGCCAAAACTCTTACAAATAGAGAATTTGGAACTTCATGAAGTGGGCCTATATCATTGGGTTATGGACTTCTAGCCTAGAATATTCTATTGGGGAATGGAACCTTGGCCCAAACCAAAACTCTTATAAAATGTCCCCTTAATTTTCAAAAATATAAGTTTGACACCCACCTTTTTACTTTGTCTAATCCCAAAAAAAGCAATCTTTGTACACACTCATTAACACTGATTTAAATATATACATATCATTTCTATAGATATTTATACATCTCTTCCTTTAATATACGCATACCCATATCAAGCAATTAATATATAATCCTGGAAATGAAATCTTGACACGGTCCCTTGTCCAATATGTTTTGGAGAGGAGAATTATTTTAAGGAGATTGGAACTCCCAATCTTCAAAACGTAAAGTGACATTTCTCATTGGAGTTAGCACATTAAGATAAAGTTTAATAACTCAATTTAGGAGTAAGTTAAATATTTATTTAATAAAGTGTATTTGATAATGAATTATATATACAATTTGAAAGAATGAGGGTTACTTAATAACATTGGGAATGAAAAACTATTTTGGCTCTCTAATTGTGGGCGGACGTGACTCTCCACTTAAAGTAGTCAGCTTAACTGGTCAGTATGTTGTTGATTTGGCGGACTATTTTTATTATTAATTTTTAAGCAATTCTCTCTCTCTCTCTCTCTCTCTCTCTCTCTCTCTCTCTCTCTCTCTCTATATATATATATATATATATATATATATATATATAAGCACTCCGCTTGCTACAAGGCTTTGTGCTGTTTCCACGATGTGGCGAGTCCCAGACCGTGTTGCTCCACTCACCAAATGGGCCTTTGGCTTGCTAAAATAGAGCACAAATTTAAGTGAGAGGCAAAAAACCACAAGGGATAAGTAGAGTAGTTAATTAATAAGTGAAAACTTGATTAAGCTTGAGAAGCATTTTCATACAATTTTTGACAGTGATTAGTTTACGAAGTTGATATTAAATTGAATACAATAAATTAATTAGTATTAAACTTTAGGAAGCACGGATGCAGATATAGAACAATATTACGATACGATATGAATACAATAAAATTAATAATTTTCAATTCATTAATAATAACATACACATTCTTGTTAATTTGGCTTATATTTTGATGTGAGAAGTGCGAACAAAATTTTAGGCAAAAGAACAAACGAAGATGTAAACACGCACATATATATATTTTTTGGGTATTTAAATATGTTTGTTTTAGGCATTTAAGTCTAATTTTTTTTTTTATTATATTTTTAGCCCAATAGATTTTACAATTCGAGCTAAGCCCGATGTCCTATTTTAAAAAAATAAAAATATTCACATATTGACTCACCATGTCGTGAGATTTCTCTTGGCTATGTCCTTATATATCACTGTGTTTGTTTCAAAAAATAATTATTTAAAATTATAGATATTTATATTCATATCTAACAAGTACTTGTCGTAATCTCAATTTATATTTAATATGTGTCCAACATTACAATAATACATATGAAGAAATATTTGTGCTTCATAGATCAAACTATATAACTTTGGTGAATAATTTTTATATTGCTAGAATTAGTTTAATTTTAAAAAAATTATTTGGTGGGACAATTCACATTGTGCCTATTCGCAATAATCGTGAAACTCACCATTGTGGGCTGTGGGGCTCCATGGGACCTACGACTCAATGTGAGAGTAGTCGGAGCGTCAATTGTGTATAGTACGACAATAAATCTTACTTTGGAGTGACGTATATGTGATATATAATTATGTGTGATATATATATATATATATATACATATATTCTCAATGTTGAGAGAAAGTGAAAAGAATAATTTTCATTGGGCCCGGTACAACAGTACAATTCCCATAGAGAGAATGTTTTCTCATAGATTTCATGCAATCACAACGCAGTTCATAGCACACCTCTCTATTCATTCATTCATCAATCAAAACACCCTTTATTCTTTGGTCTTTGAGAAGAAAGAGATAGTACACAGTTCCCGATACCTTCAAATAGACAGCCAGTCTGCTCTCTCTCTCTTTTCAGGCCCCTTTGCAATGAGTGGATTTCTCTTCCTCTCTCTCTTTTCCCACCTTTTTTTTTCTTTTTTTCTTTTTTCTTTTCCTCTTTTTTTTCTTTTTTTTTTTTTTTTCCCTCTTTTTTACCACAGCTTTTGATTGTGTCGTACTACTACTATACATAAAACAACACACCAGTATTATATAAGTAAACTAAAGTTATATTCTTCCCATTATAGTTATTGAATAGATTTATGCAAAGAAGACCACATGTATCTAGTTTGGTGCCTACAAACCATATATAGTGTAGGTACTTAGTCATATACATGTCATACTTTTTGTTAAAGATATAGTCCAACTTCCCAATATACTTGAAACTTTATTTCATTCCTACAGCTATGTGTGTGTGTGTGTGTGTGAGAGAGAGAGAGACAGAGAGAGAATTTAGCTTTGTCTTTGCTTCACATGCATTCCACTTTCACAAAACAAAAATTTTTCCTCACCGAACAAGAAAAGCATAAATCTACTTCACATATTATTGCAAACATCCTTTTTAAGTCTCCTCATCACAGCAACCAAATTATAAACCTATGCAATACTCTCTTTCCTAGCCAAATGAAAGCCATGAAACCAAACCCTATACTTGTAGTCCTTCATTGATTTCTTCTACAACTACTACTAATACTAGTTAAGAGTGTATAACAAAAAACATCAAAACAAAGAGAAGATGAGGACAGGAGGTTACACTACTCATCACTCTCTAACTAGTGAGGCTGCAAGCATAGTAACACAAGCCATTAGCCTCGCTAAAAGGCAAGGCCATGCCCAAGTCACTCCTCTTCATGTGGCTAGAGCCATGCTTGCTTCCACCACCGGCCTTCTCCGAAAAGCTTGCCTTCAGTCACATTCTCATCCCCTACAATGCAAAGCCCTAGAGCTCTGCTTTAACGTGGCGCTCAACCGTCTCCCTACCTCTGCGTCGAGCAATATTCTAGGGCACCACTCCCACCACCCTCCTCTCTCCAATGCCCTAGTAGCAGCCTTCAAGCGCGCGCAGGCACACCAGCGGCGTGGCTCCATTGAAAACCAGCAGCAGCCCATTCTGGCTTTGAAAGTAGAGATAGAGCAGCTCATAATCTCTATCCTAGATGACCCTAGTGTTAGTAGAGTCATGAGAGAAGCTGGTTTCTCTAGTCCGCAAGTGAAAACCAATGTAGAACAAGCTGTCTCTTTGGAGATCTGTTCTCAGAGTCCTGTGAATAGCCAGTCCAATGAAATTAGCACCAAATCGCCAAGTTTCGGCACCAATTTCTCTCAATTCCCACCAATGACTCAGTTTAGACCATCACTAACCAAACCAACCGATCATCAAGTTTCGAGTGATGATGTGAAGAGTGTTCTAAACACATTCATGGGCACTAAAAGGAAAAACACTGTCATTGTAGGAGAGTGTCTAGCTAGTGTTGAGGGTGTAGTTAGAGGAGTGATGGATAAGTTCAAGAAAGGAGATGTTCCTGGAGATTTGAGGTATGTGCAGGTCATAACCCTTCCTGTCTTCTCCTTCAAAAATCTCTCCAAGGAAGTGGTTGAACAGAAGCTTGGGGAGCTTTGGTCCTCAGTGAAAAGCTATGGGAGTAGAGGGGTGGTTTTGTATGTGGGTGATCTCAAATGGGTGTCTGAGTTTAGGTCAAATTATGGTGAGCAAAGGAAAAACTACTATTGTCCCGTGGAGCTTATGATCATGGAGCTTAGTAGAATGTTGAGTGCTATTGGAGATAGTGGAAGGTTGTGGATATTGGGGATTGCAACTTTTCAGACTTACATGAAGTGTAAAACAGGCCATTCTTCTCTAGAGTCTCTTTGGCAACTTCATCCTCTCACAGTTCCTGTGGGCACCTTGGGACTAAGTCTCAACCTTGAAAGGTATTTTCATGAACTCATCTTCCATTTTCTTTTTGAATATTTGTCTCTAATTTTATTAATTCATTGATAAGTACTAAAAGTAGATAGTTAGATTAAGTAATTTTTTTTTCTTAATTTTTAAATCATTAATCTTTTTTTTTTTACTCTTTCCAGTGATGGATCTTGTTGGTCACTTCTTAAAAATGAAGTTGAGCAGCAGCTGACTTGCTGTACCGATTGCTCGGCTAATTTCAGGAGAGAAGCTCAAAGCATAGCAACCACCACTCATAACCATGAGTCCACCGCCACTTCCTCCAGCTCAAGCTTGCCTTCATGGCTTCAACAGTACAAGGAAGAGAAAAGAAGGGAAAATATCAATGATCAGGTTTTCATTTTGACACAAGCCTAGTTATATATTTTCTCATTTATTGACACAAGGTGGAGCAAGAAAAGTCTGACATTGTATTCTTTGTATGATCTGTTACAGGAATCCAACAAAATTAGAGATCTCTCCAAGAAGTGGAATTCAATTTGCAGTTCATTCCACAAAAATCCCCACTTCCTTGAGAAAGACTTCACATCTACTCCTTGTCTCTCTAACTCAATCTCTTCAGCTGACCAGTGTAAACCTAATTTGCACCACACACTACTAAGCTGGCCAGCGATTTTTGAACCCAACCGGTCGCCTAAAGAACACCAATTTTTAGCATCTAATGAAAAAGGCGACGAAGGCTTTGAGCCCAATTTGAAAAAGTACATGCCATTTACAAATGAGCCAAAACCAGACCTTTTATCCAATCCTAACTCTAGTCCTAATTCTGCTTCTTCTAGCGAAGCAATGGAGGATATGGAGTGCTTGCATCAGTTCAAGGAGCTGAATTCTGAGAACCTGAAGATTCTATGCAATGCATTAGAAGAAAAAGTGCCATGGCAAGTGAACATTATTCCTGAAATTGCAAGCACAGTCCTTGAATGCAGGTCCGGGAAAAAAAGCCGAAAAGGCAAGTTGAAACAAACAGAGGACAAAGAGGAAACTTGGTTGTTCTTCTCAGGTGTTGATTCTGAAGGCAAAGACAAGATTGCAAGAGAGTTAGCTAAACTTGTTTTTGGCTCTCACACTAACTTTGTCACAGTTGGTCTCAGTTGCTTCTCAATGACAAGAGCTGATTCAACTGAAGAGTGTGTGAGTAACAAAAGAGCAAGAGAAGAGTTGGGTTCAAGTTATCTCGAGAGATTTGCTGAAGCTGTGCAAGAGAATCCGAGCCGCGTGTTCTTCATGGAAGATTTGGAGCAAGTTGATTACTTTTCTCAAATGGGAGTTAAGAAAGCAATTGAAAGTGGGAGAATTACACTTCCTGGTGGTGAGTTAGTCCCTCTTAAGGATGCCATTGTTATTTTCAGCTGTGAAAGCTTCAGCTCCATGTCAAGAGCTTGTTCACCTCCCACTAGGCGAAAAACCAGTGACAATGAAGTGAAAGAGGTTGATGATCAAGGGATGGAGAGAAGAGAGTGTGTCTCACTGGATTTGAATACTGCCACTGAAGAAGATGACAATGGAGATGATAATTCAGTTGCTGAAATTGGCATTTTGGAATTGGTGGATAAGCAAATTATTTTCAAAATTCTGGTGTTATGAAATGAGGCGATCAGTTAAGGGATCTGTCATGGGAGGGGTATATTTCTTTTTTTCTTTTTTCTTTTTTTTTTTTTTTAAAAAAAAAAATTTGGGAAAAGGGAAGGAAGAAGGTTTGTTAAATCCACACTCGAGCACTATGGATGCCATGTACGAAATGTACAATAGTACATATTTAATCTAGTTACTTGACAGCTTACTAGACCTACATTTGTTTCTTCTTTAGGATGTTGATTTCCTGTTTAACAACAATTTATTGGGAATTGGTTGGTTTTGTAGTTACTGAATGTTGGCTCAAGGCACTGTGAACATTTTCTTTCTCCTTTTTTTCCCGCTAATTGGCAGTGTGCAATTTTATCTTATATAATACATCTTTCAGTCTTGTTGATCTTGAAAATTATTTTAATACAATATACCAACTAATTAAATGTTCACGTAGAGATGAAATCTGTTCAAAATGTATTTATACTTATAAATCAACATAATATTACGTGCATCATTCAAGTTTAAGAAAAATAAATAAAAAAACATAATGCCACGCTACATGTTCACTGTTACACTAAAGACTTTCTCCTGAGCTTAAACCTTTAAGGGTTTCGTTAATAAGCACCAATTTCTTTAAAATGTCATATAATCACATTTTCACTTAGTGTATCCATCTCTTTAAGGAATCTGAATCCCCTCCTATTCATATAGGGGATTGAACGTCCGTCCAGTGCATCATAGTGATGCACCAGATGGGGCACATGCATAACGCGACATGACAAAACTGTGCATCGCAACTTGGTGCCAGTAATAGGAGGGGATCCACACTTAGTTTTTAGATTTCATGGACCACATTTTCTTTGTCTGTAAATCACGTGCATCATTAATGAAGAATCACTTTACCCACTAGTCATTTTACACTCACATTATTTACAAACTCCGAATGCATGCAATAGTCTGCAAATAATGTGCATCATTAAGAATCATGTCTTATCTTTGGTAAATATCAAATTGGAGACCTAAACGGAATACCCCAAAAATCATATCAGTTGAACTAACGCCAATTTAATTTTTGTACCTTGTTTCTTTCTTTCGATTTTATTAAATTTTTCTCAATATATATTTACCCAAAAACAACGAGAGGATAAAATGTTGTGTCGCAGCAGCTGGTATCATGGAAACAACTTTAGCAATAGAATAAGATCTAAAAAATTGTAGTAGACTAGTAGTAGGTCTTAAGTTTGATAAAAGATACGATTCGTAACTTCAGGATTGTGCAAGATGAAAGCTACTTTAGAAGAGAATAGAAAATTCCTTAAGAATATGAAAGAAAAAAAAAAAAGAAAAAAAGAAAAAAAGAAAAAAAGAAAAAGAAAAAAGAAGATATTACTTTTCATAAATCGAGATGTGATTTTCAATTTCTTTTTTCTTTTTTCTTTTTTCTTTTTTTACTTTAAATGTGCAGTTTGAATTATAACATTTCATTCTCAATTTGAAAGGCATCGCAGGGAGTATTGAAATCTTGAAATGAAAAATGACATAAAAAGCAAGGAGATGAATCAAAACTTTCATAAAGATATTCTTGTTTTGGTATAATACCAAAAAAGAAGATTAATTAATTAGCTTCAAAACTTTGAGACTAAAGTTTAGGTCTCCATTGGTCCAATAGTCTAATTAGGAGGGGAATGATTAAGGAAGAACATGCATCAATCTTTTGAGAATAAGCTTTCTTCAATTACAAAATTTGGGACCTATATATAAATTATTAAGCATTCCAATAATGATAGTATCCTCATGACTGCAATTCACACCAACCTAAAATGTACTTCTAAGCATTTTTATTTATTATTATTATTTTTGTAATTTATAATCATGACTTTAGTAATTTTCAATTTCTATCTTTATTAGTTAGTGGACCTTTGAGACTATGGTAATGGTGGTCTTTGTCACAAGAAGACACAACCTCGAGCATTGTTCCCATTATGGAATTAATGATAAAACTAGGTTCCACAAAAGTGATAGTGGTGAATTATGTTGATAAGAACTTCCATTTGCAAGGCATGATCTTTAGCCCACGAACTCAATTTCTTTTCATTTTCATTTTTCAACTCTCTTGTCAATCCTTGGACACAGACTTGAACACTTGCATAATTATGTTCACATTGTAACGATGAGTATAAAAATCAGAACTTGTGAAAGGGGTACTCAGGATTGCCATTTTTCATCTCTAATATTTCTTTCGACCAAAAACATGAGAACTGAGTTTTGTCTCGCATTATATTTTTAGGCCTGATGACAAATGTTCTATCCAACTTGTTACAAGTGGCATCAGAACCAACCTAATTGTTATTATACAAATCATCCTTTCTCTACTTTCAATCAATTTTCTTAAGTGCTAATTTGAACAGTATGACAACAATACATTTCATTTTCCCCTGCCAATCTCCAATATTCCCAAGTTTAAGAAAATTATAAAAATCATATTCTAAAATTACCTTCTTCTTTTTTTCTTTTTCTTTTTTTCTTTTTAAATTCAATTTTTATAAGTTTTTCAAAAACTCAATTACTAAATGAATTTTTGAACCATGGTCTAGATTTTTTTTATTCTTATAGAAAAAACAAAAAACTATATGTTCTCATAAAATTGACCACTTCAAAACTTTACCTAGGAAATTAGCTGGGAGGTAATTGGAGAGTTTAAATCTGAGGCCATCAACTCAACAAAAGTGATAGTGGTGAATTATGATGATAAGAACTTCCATTTGCAAGGCATGCTCTTTAGCCCACAAGCTGAATTTCTTTTCATTTTCATTTTTCAACTCTCTTGTCAATCCTTGGACAAAGACTTGAACGCTAGCATAATTATGTTCACATTATAACAATGAGTATAAAAATTAGAAAATTGTGAAAGGGGTACTCAGGATTGCCATTTTTCATCTCTAATAATTCTTTCCACGAGAAAGATGAGAATTATACACATAAGTAATTGTAAAAGGAGTCTTGTCTTACATTGAACTACCTAAGAATAGGTAGATGACACTATTCCACTTAGCTTTTACCTTTAGGTCTAATGACAAGCGTTCAACTTGTTACTTCAACTTGTTACAAGTAGTATGAGAATCAACCTAGTTGCTATTATACAAACCATCCTTTCTGTACTTTCAATTTTCTTAAGTGCTAATTTGAACAGTATTACAACAATACATTTCATTTTTCCCTGTCAATCTCCAATATTCCCAAGTTTAAGAAAATTATAAAATTGTATTCTAAAATTACCTTTTTTTAAAAAAAAATTCAATTTTTAATAAGTTTTTCAAAAACTCAATTTCTAAATGAAATTTTGAACCATGGTCTAGATTTTTTTATTCTTAGAGAAAAGACAAAAAACTAAATATTCTCATAAAATTGACTACTTCAAAAATTTACCTAGGAAATTAGCTGGGAGGTAATTATGGAGTTCAAATCTGAGGTGCACTAAGTGTTGCGAAATTAAATACTAGTAGAAAAATAAGAAAGAGATCAGACACACACATACACACACAAGAATATACATATTTTACTTGGTTCACCCAAAATCAGGACTACATACAAGGGTTGTTAGGATTTTCACTATGATGATGAAAAACAGTAGCGGATACAAATAGTTCAGAATGAATAAATACTCTCGCACTAGGACAACATAATAAGTGTGAAAATTACCAAAATACTCTCCAAAAAATGTACCTAGGAAATTAGCTGGGAGGTAATTATAGAGTTCAAATTTGAGATGCACTAGATGTTACGAAATTAATCAGAAAACACAAAAAAAAGATCAAACACACATACACACTCTACACACACATTTTACATAGTTCACCCAAAATCAGGGCTACGTCCAAGGGTTGTAAGGATTTTCACTATGATGATAAAAAATAGCAGTGGATACATAGAGTTCAGAATGAATAAATATTCTCGCACTAAGACAACATAACAAGTGTGGAAATTATCAAAATACTCTCTAAAAAAATTACCTAGGAAATTAGCTGGGAGGTAATTATAGAGTTCAAATCTGAGGTGCACTAGATGTTGCAAAATTAAACAGAAAATACAAGAAAGAGATCACACACACACACACACACACACACACACACAATAACACACATGTTTTACTTGGTTCACCAAAAATTAGGGCTACGTCTAAGGGTTATAGGGATTTTCATAATGATGCTAAAAAACAGCAACGAATATAGAGAGTTTAGAATTAATAAATACCCTTGCATTAAAGTAACATAACAAGTTGGATCTGCGGAGTTGGGACTTGGTGTATAGTATCTATCAAGTTCCACACTACCCATCAATTTCCCACTGGAGACTGATAAAGATCAAACTGTCAACTCTATCCCACATGCCTTCATACATAGCAAAACATCACAACATCTCACTCTTCTGTCCTCAAACTTGAACACCAACTGAAGCTAAACAAAGCTTTAGTTTCTCAATTCTTACTGCCTTGGTTAACATGTCTGCTGGATTTTACTCCCATAGATCTTCTTAAGTAATAAAACCTTATCATCCAAAAGTGAGTGTATGAAATGGTACCTTAAGTGTATATGTTTTGTTCTGGAATGGAACGCCAGATTCTTAGCAAGATAAATAGCACTTTGACTATCACTGTACAAAATACTATGCTTTTGCTTTTTACCCAATTCTTCCAAAAATCCCAACTACCAAATCATCTCATTGTTAGCTTCTGTAATTGTAACATATTCAGTTTCTGTGGTCAAAAAAGCCATAATCATTTGCAACTAAGTGACCCAACTCACTGCTATACCACCCTAAGTATACACATACCCTGTTATACTCTTCTTAGTATCCATATCACCAGTCAAGTCTGAATCAACATAACCATGCAATTCAATCCCTTTCCCAGTAAAATATAGTGATGTTTCTGTGGTACTCTTTAAGTAGCTAAAGATCCATTTAACTGCCTCCTAATGATGTTTGCCTAGATTACTCATGTACCTGCTCACAACTCCCATTGCATGTGTTATGTCCGGTCTGGTACAAACCACGTCATACATTATCCTGCCAATAGCTGAGGCATAAGGAACGTATTATTTCCATGTATGCTCGCTCCTCCTCTGTCTTGGGCAACTGCTTCTTAGTTAGTTTGAAGTGACTAGCTAATTAATGGGGTGTTCACTGGTTTTGAATCTTGCATACTCAACCTGCTGAGAACCTTTTTAATATACTATGTTTGTGACAGCTTCAAAGTACTACCCACTTTATCTCTGCAAATCTCATGCCAAGAATCTGTTTTGTTTCACCAAATCTTTCATTGCAAAATGCACAAAAAAATATTTCTTCATATTTTTAATCTCCTCGAGACTTGACCCAGCAACCAACATATCATCAACATACAATAGTAAGATAATGTAGCTGTTGTCAAACCTCTTAACATAATAACAATGATTTGCATAGCATCTCATAAAATCATTACTGCACATGAATCTATCAAACTTCTTGTACCACTGTCTGGGGGCCTGCTTCAAACTGTACAAGTTATTTTTCAGCTTGCATACCAAACCCTGCTTTTCTGGCTCTATGAATCCCTATGGCTGTCTCATATAGATATCTTCCTCCAAATCACCCGCAATCTTTATATATAAATGCTCTAGATATAAATTTTCTGCAACCACAATTCTAAGCACCAATTTGATTGTAGTCAACACCATGCTTTTGCTGAAATCCCTTCACAACCAATCTAGCTTTGTAACGTTTGCTGCCATCATGTTCTTCCTTAATTCAATAAACCCACTTATTATGTAAAGCCTTCTTGCCATTTGGTAATTCAGTTAGCTCCCATGTCTGATTTGGCATAAGTGAGTCCATCTCATCCTGTATAGTTGACTCTCACTTGGTTGAATCACCAACCTACACTGCTTCATCATAACTATCTGGTTTACCACAATCAGACAACAATAAATAGTGTAAAGAAGGCGAGAAACACTATGTAGGTTTGGAGATTCTAGAGGACCGTCTTAATGCAGTAGTAAGTGTGCCTTGTTTTACCTGCAGAACTATATTTTCTGGATTGTTCTGAACTCTCCTCTGCACATCTTCCTTTGAGATATCCTCTAACTTAACAAACTCATCCTTTTTAGCATAAGCACCTGCATTAGTAGAATTTGCTGCTAACCTATGTATCCTAACTTGTACATTACTTTCTCATTGAACACATCTCTGTTTCTGATAATCTTCCGATTTTGATCATCTGAAAATTGATAACCAAACTCATCAGTGCCATACCCAATAAAAGTACATTTTTTTGACTTTGGATCAAGCTTGCTTTTAGCATTAGAACTTATATGCACATATAAAACACAATCAAACACTTTCAGATATAAAAGATTTACCTCATTTTCGCTTCAAGCCTCCTCTGGTAAGCCTCCATCCAAAGGAACATAAAGTCCCCGATTGATCAAGTATGCTGCAATGTTAACTGCATCAACCCAAAATATCTTAGGCAATCCAGCATGTATCCTCATACTCCGAGCACACTCATTTAAGGTTCTGTTCATGCGTTCTGTAACCCCATTTTGTTGCGGGGTTTTAGGAGCAGTCTTCTCCATTCTGATCCCATTAATAGCATAGAACTCGTTGAAGCCCTTATCTTCATATTCACCACCATTATCAAACCTCAAACACTTCACCTTTAAGATTATCTCATTCTCCACCATGACCTTTCACTTTTTGAAAGTATCATATATATACTTCAGAAAATAAATCCATACCTTTCTCATAGAATCATCGATAAAGGTAACATAATATAATGAGTCGCCAAGAGATGAAACTGGAGAAGGCTCCCATACGTCTGTATGAGCCAACTCTAATTTTTCTGTCTTAGGTGTCCTAATAGCCTTTGAAAAATTGACCCTTTTTTGTTTTCTGAAGATACAGTCCTCACACAAACTAATTTCAGCTGATTTAATAATCGGCAGTTTTTCTTTTGACAAAAGTACCTTCATCCCCTTCTCATTCTTATGACCGAGCCTACAATGCCACATGTTTGAATCTACACTAGCATCAACAACATCAATGGCATTCTTGGTGTTTGTTGTTATGTACAGATTACATGCTTTGCTTCCATGAGCCATGACCAAGGCTCCCTTAGTAATTTTCCACAAACCACATACGAAGTTAATAGTGTGCCCATCGTCGTCAAGTTGTCCCACACAGATCAAATTTCTCTTCAAACCAAGAACATGCCTCATATTCTGAATCTTCCAAATAGCCTTATTAGGTTGCTTGATCTGAACATCACCTTTACCTACAATATTGAAAGGCTCATCATCAGCCGAATAAACTTTTCTGAAATCAACACGTACTAACATAGTTCTCCATGATTTTACGATGTGGGGTAGAGTGAAAGGATGCACTTGAGTCTAGAACCCAAGACTCAACCGAACTATCTACACTCAGAATCAGAGCATTAACAACCTCTTCTCTAATGACGTTTACAGATTCTTGTTTTCCTTCGCTCTTTTTCTTTGGTGATCGACATTCAAACCTTAAATGCCCATTCTTTCTACAGTTCAGCAGGTTCTAGTTTTTGACTTGCTTCTGTGTTTAGATTTGGATTTACTACAGTCCGAGTCTGATCTTTCAGAAGTTCTTTCTCGACCTTCGGTATTGAAATTAGATCCAAATAATTCCTCTGTTTCCCTTCTGCGAATATCTTCATTGAGAATCAAGTCCCGAACATCATCTAACTCCAATCTTTTTTTTCCTAAAGAACTACTCACTATTGTAACAGTACCGTTCCAGCTTTCTGGTAAAGAGGATAAGAGAAGCAGCGCCTTAACCTCATTATCAAACTCAATATTTACAAAGCTTAACTGAGTCATAACAATGTTAAACTCATTTAGATGGTCAGTTACTGAAGCGTCTTCTGACATTCTTAGGTTAAATAATTGCCGTATCAAATATATCTTGTTAGAAACAGTGAATTTCTCATACATATTTGAAAGGGCAGTCATCAAACTGCTGTTGTCGTCTCCTTTGCTATGTTGAAGGCAACGTTGCGCGAAAGTGTCAATCGAATAACCCCTAGTGCCTGCCGATCAAAAAGGGCCCAATCATCATCCTTCATCTCTTCTGGTTTCTATACAGAAAGTGGCTGATACAACTTCTTCTGATATAGATAATCCTCAATATACGTCTCCCACAACCCAAAATGTGCACCATTGAACTTGTCGATCTTGATCTTTCCTTCTTCTGTACCCATCGCTTCCACTCGAACCTAATGGCTCTGATATTAATTTATTGCGAAATTAAACAGAAAATACAAGAAAGAGATTAAACACATACACATACACAAGAACACACGTATTTTTCTTGGTTTACCCAAAATCAGGACTACGTCCAAGAGTCACAGGGATTTTTACTATGATAATAAAAAATAGCAGTGAATACAGAGAGTTCAGAATGAATAAATACTCTTGCATTAGGGCAACATAACAAGTGTAAAAATTAACAAAATATCCCCCAAAAAATTAGGATAGGGCAAGCACCCAAACCCTACCTTCGGGCAGGTGGCCGGGCTCTGCCCCCTGCGACCTTTCGTTAACTTACCGCGAAATTGGATCTGCAGAGTTGGGATTTGGTGTACAGTATCTATCAGGCTCCGCACTACCCATCACTAGAGAGGGTTGAAATCAACTAAACAATAGAGTCTGTTTTGTTTTGTGGCTCTAATTTGATGTGCGAATAGTGTTATGGCAGAAGTGAACAAGTTCAAGTTATTTGAAATCAGTTCAACTTTTTCTTGAACTAGTTGACATGATATATTTTAACCCCAATTGAACCAGTTCAAGAAAAGTTGAACCTTTTTGACGTGTAAGTCAGAAGACTTCTATTTTAGAGAGTTGAAGACTGGTGTGATAACTCTTTGTATGCAAGTTGGGAAATATTTGATCAACATGGAATTTGGGTTTGAAGACTCTATAATTAGAGATGGGTTGAAAGAAGAGAGAGAGAAGAGAGAAAAGATGTAAGGGGTTTAAAGTTGAGTGTTGTGAGTAAATGAGAGATTATGTGTAAGTTCCGAGTGTATAGATGTAGCCTCAAAAGAGATAACGAATGAGTGAGTAGGGTTTTGAGATCCGATTTTATATTATCTTCTTTGATTCATAATAGTGGAAATCTATATCTCCATGGACGTAGCCCTAAGGTTGAATCCATATAAAATATTGTGTTGTGTATGGATGTGTATAATTGTTATCTTCATATATATTTATGTTGATGTGATGTAATATATGATATTTTCACTATGGGTGATGGAGGTTAGATTTAACTCTCAACAACAATCTACTTGAATGAATTGAAGGGAGTTAATTATTCCAAGAGAACTATCATTTATAATTGGAATATATTAAGAGGTGGGTTTTCACAATTTTTTGTTTTTTTTTTTTAAATTTATTTTGGTCACGGTTAATTACCAATAACCAATGATTGAACCAGTCCTCTCAATGGCCAAAAAGTTTTCTTATTATATCGAGTTAGCCGTTTTCAGTGTGTTATCTTTGAACATGATCTAGAAATGATTACAATAGAAAAAAGGGGAATAAAAAGAAAAGAAAAGAAAAGAGGCAGTAAATGCATTCTTTTAAGAGTTTATCATACACTAAAGTAACAATTATCTTTTGAAAGGCAACACAACTGTTCCACACATTGCAATATTGTAGACTCACCCAAGACAAGCTTCCACACCTCAAACTTTTTATAGAGAGATAAAGAGAGGTAGAGAGAGAGTCTGTGTGTAAAAGATTGGGGCCGCATGGAGACAAAGTTTCCACACACACAGCTTTAGCAGTCTTTAGTAAAGGAAAGTTGGAAATGTCTCTTTTAAATATGGTCACCATCCACTTGAAGCTTTTTTGTTCTATTCCAAGTGATTTTGCATGAAAGTAAGGGAATTCTCGAATCTAAAACTCTCTGCAATCGATGCATATATAGATTCATATATATCTCTCTCTCTCTAATGATGAAGCCTTGGATCCCTCGCTGATCACATTCAAATTATGAACTCACTCACAGATACTAAAGAAAGAATCTTGTGTGTGTTGTGTGTGTGTGTGTGTGTGTGTGTGTGTGTGAGAGAGAGAGAGAGAGAGTGTGTTATGTGGTTGTTTGGAATGGCAGGTAACATAGATAACTCGGTCAAAAAGAGGAGCAAAAATAAAGTTAGTGAGAATGTGTGATTCAGATTTTGGATTAAACAAAAAGATCTTGGATATGGCATGATGCTGCTTTCAATGATTATTTGGTCATTGTTTCAAGTATTGGGGAGATAGACACAACTTGCATGCTATATGAATTTCTCTCTCTTTTGTGTGCAATGTGTTGCAGTGCACTAAAAAAGGTAAAGATTATTGAATTCACACTTCTCGTGAGTTGATATTCTATCTCTTTTTGTTCGTTGAATCGTTCAATGCATATGTGTATATATAGAAACTTCTTATGAAGAGATCTTCATCCTTTCTTGCTCGATAAACCGTTTAATGTACACGAAAGGAATCTGTATAAGTAAAAAATGTTTTGGAACTCAGCTCTCATATCGCATTGGAAACCAATTGATCAGATTAGCAAGTGTTGGCAATTGAAATTAATATTTGGCATATATATATATATATATTGAAAGGTATATATTTTGAATGGCAAATATTGAGAAACCTGTATTTGACAAGCTTAGCAAAAGGAAGAAAAGGGATAGTGACTGAAAATAAAGTTGGGGGACAAATCGACATAGATTGAAAAGAGAGAGAAAAAATAAAAAATAAAAAAAAATTAGAAGGACAATACCAAACTTGTAGAAAACGCATATAAAAAAGGACACAGTGCAGGTGCTGGATGAGGACAAGAAAAGAAATTCTCACACTAGACTATGCGTCATCAAAACAAATGGCGGAGGTCAATGCGGATAAATAATTGAAGAAGTAGGGTGAAAAACAACATATGAGTATGTATATAAACTACATAGTTAGTAGTTGTTATTTGTTATTATTTGTTAGATTTAAAAAAATAGAAGTCGAAGAGTCCGCTTGGGTTGTTGATGGAATAAAAAATAGTACGGTCATTAAAAATATATATAGATATATATATATATATATGTTGAGGGAGAGGGATGACAAAATCTCTATACTCGGGACCTCGCTTCACCCCTCCTTGTTTATGACTGGAAAGCGGATGAGAATTGTATTTGAAATTCCGACGGGGGCGGGGGAGGTAACCCCACCCCGCCTCATTTATAGTGCATTTATAAAATATTACTAAATTACATAACTATATATATGTATATATATATAGTATTCACTTCTGAAAGTGAAACCCTTTATCTATTCCCTCTCACATAGTCGTTGTGCATCAAACATCAAATCATATTTTAAAATATTATAATTGTGCTGAAATTTTATTAAATTATTAGGTTGAAAAATATTATGACTGTGTTGATTCTGTTGAAAGTTGGAATTTAAAAAATGTTATGCGGGGCGGGGCGGGGCGGGGCGGGGCGGGGCGGGGATGGGGGTGTGGTGGGAC
>JAOTQH010000014.1:825631-845297 GCA_025631255.1 Cornus kousa | reverse complement strand
AAACACCAGAGAAGCTTTTGAAAATGAGGATTAATGTAATTGTTGGTTCACTCGAGGCAATGAAAATTTTAATTTGTCTCCTTGCTCTTTTTGTCCTGATTTCCTTTTTCCTTTTTTTTTTCCAGAAAAATACTTTTATGATTAAAAGGAAAATGAGAAGGAATAAAAAACAAAAAATACATATAAAATTTTTACAAGAAAAATCTTTTACACGCACACAAAAAAAAAGAAAAAAAAAGAAAAAAAAAAGTTTTATAGTGTAACAAATGAAGCTACAACGATGGCATTTTGTTTTTATGACGCATATTACGCTAGTGGTATCATTTAAGTCCAATGCCTATTGACATTCATCTTAAAATGCCCACTCAAATGTTCAAACAACTTCTTGTTCGATTCCTACTTCCGTTTCACAATCAATCCACATCTTATTTGGGTTAAAAATAATTGCAGATGGGAGAACTTCCCGGTCACCAATACTGGAAGAAAATGCAACACAACAGCTGCAAGAGTGTCACTTCTGCTTCTGAAGACATAGGTACCCCCAGCAACACAAATATACAATTCTAAGGTCTTGCAATAAAATTCTCACTTTCAGATAAAAACTAGGAAATGAGAAAGTACCATCTATACACCGAACAAATGAGAAAAAAACAACAAATCCAAAGTGCTAAACCACATCAAACAAGATAGACGCTAGTAAAATTACCTAAGGACGCAAAAGATGATAATCTTTTTATTCACAGTTTCTTTTTTCTGTTTTATTTTACGGTTTTACCCTTTTCCCCAGGAACCTCTATAGAGAAATAAATGCGCATTACCGCCTACTAGCAAGGGTCTCACCGCTGCACAAGTGAAGAAAGCACGCAGAAGGGTAATAACCATCAACCTCCCTAAACTAAGGTAGAGACGTACAAATGCATCAACAGCATCACGGGTCAAGTTTTTTTTTTTTTTTCTCAAATTACCTTCCGTTTCTTCGTAAAAGAGAGCCACAATACTATCGCTTGGGTTCATTCAAGGTCTTCCCCTCAAAAAATTCACCAAGCATTCTGTCAAGATCCTCGGCGGTGTATCTGATGTACTTCTGGGGGTTCTTACCATTCTCAACCAGAGACCTGTGACATATCAAAACCCAAATCCAAAATCAGAATAAAGTAGCAAGTACAAAAGGGAGCTCTACTTGTCCAACTATAAAGAAACCGTTCTGTTCTTAATTTATATAAATATTCAGAGTGGTCTATTTTGTTTATTTTAGCAGAGCTACAAATGGTGTATTTATATAGAACTTTATAGAATTATCTAAAGGATATTGACAGACAGACATTTTTTAGACCACTTATTAACAATTTCGTGATAACCCCAACTTTTTCCAGTGAGTTATTATTATTATTTTTTAGATCAAAAGCATAGCCATACAAATTTGTGTCTTCGGATGCATTAAAAGAAAAAGAGAGTATAAAAAGATGGGAGAAAACACACCCAAAGCGTTTAATGAAATTTCTGTAAGCTGGCAACAAGACCTCAGCAACTGCAAGCCTAAGAGACTCTCGCAGCTCACTGTCAGGAACAGTCCATTGAGATTGTCTTTGGTGAAACTCCTCAAACTGCATATTGAAGGCCTTCAACCTGATAAAAACAATTGAGTACCTCTACTCAGCTAACATACTTGAAAATTGAATATACGAGGAAAAATGCAGAAAACAAATTTCAGAAAGGATGCAACTAAAAATTGACCTCTCCTTAATGAGACCTCTTGAAACTCCACTGCTATTTGCTCCGTCAACACCAACTGAACTACCAGCACCCCCAGACGAGGTCAGGCCCTGAACAGTGAGAACCTGCAGAATCTACAGAAAGAAAAGCACTCTAAATCATCTTTGAATATGAACTAAAAACTTTTGGGACATCAAACATATTTGTAATTTTTACAGGGATGCTATTCAGGCTTCAAGCACATGATAGCACATTATTTTATTCCAGGGTGAAGAATATACTTTGGCAGTAATAAAAATATAACTAAAGAAACAAATGGAAGGCATGTGAGCAGATATCTGATTGTATTAGGCTGAATTTCTACGTAAGTCGACAACAATGCATCATCCACCCGCACTATTTCCATGCTTTCAGGTTTTTAAGCAACTGTAAAAATTTGAAATCCTAATATCACAGAAATTCCAAGTCCAGTCCAGGACACCAACACAAAATATTCATGGTGAGACTTCTTGTCCCAAATGCATATGAACAGAAAAGCATACTTGGAGAACAAAATTCACATTATGATGGCTAGAAGTAAAGATGGAATACAATGCAACTAGAAGGAAAGAAGACCAAACACACAGCATTTCCGTGCAAGTAAAAGTATGTGATAAGCAAATGCCTTGCAGTGACATCTGTAAACTAACTCCAGGGGATGGAAAATCTACATAACTTTATCATTGCAATTAAAAAGAAAGTTAAATTCTCATGAAAAAATATATTAAACTAGAAAAGATATATCGTTATTCCGATATAGGACTAGATAGGAATAAAGACCTATTACTAATCTGCTTCTTAGTTCTATTGAAAAATATTCCAAAATAGAATTTGCTGGTGATGTTTGTGTTTCACTTTATTAAATATTTAGAAATTGTTGCTAAAGTGTGGAATATGCTAGACCAGTACCAGCAAAATCTTACCCATGTTAAGTGGCGAAGTGCCACTATTCCTCTAGCTAAAAAGCATAGATACTTTGAAGGATAGTCATGTGAATGTCAGATGTGATACTCCTCAAACATGTTTCTAAGCCATCAATGTGTTCAAAGCAATAAAACAAAAATTTTAATGTACAGCTATAGCTGTCATGTCAAATGCAGGATGGACATGGCTGTTTAGTTTTACTATAGATAAAGAACATTATCACTGGATAAAGCCTACGTGGTTTCAGTTTTGTACATAAATTTGTACAGAATTTGGGATATGATATCTATAAAGCATGTGGATGCATGTGTGTGTTGGTACTAGTTTGCCTGTGCTTAATTGGACAAAATTCCCAAGTGTCACATCTTAGGAAGCTAGTAAATCACATAATACATTATCATTTAAAGCATGAATTTCTTGTTCATAAATTCATAGAGAATCAGGATTTGATTAAATGACCATGCAGCCTAAATATAGAGCCATGGCATCTAGAGTAATGAAAATAAACCCAAGCTTCTTGATACAAGGTCAAGCACCATCAGTGATAGCTACAAGTCAAGAATCAGATCTGGTTTAGTAATACATATAGGGTTACAGAACAAAACCTTTTGCCAAGCAATCCTCTTATACTGATTTGCATGTTGCTGCACAATTCTGCGGTGTCTCTGCACCCAATCGTCCCCTAACAAGTCCTTGGCTTCGGACCTTAAAACAGCATAAACAGTGTCATGCATACAATACAAGCTTGTAATGCTTTCAACAAGCCGAATAGAACAACACAAGCATAACAAACCTGCGTACAGATCTGACCATATAGTGAATATTGTTCATAAGAAACAAGTGGGTAAGAGCAGGATCTCTATACTGCTTGGATTTCCCATCCAAATTGGTTTGAAGAGCCTGCATTATACGCATTGTCACGGAAGCCAACTGAGAATTTGTTTCTTCCCCATTTTCAAATTCTTGGAAAAGTTGCTTCAAGGTTGATTGATAACTGAACAAGTTTGATTCATCATCGTCAGGTCGATATGTCAACACAATCAATGTTAAACTAGGAAAGAGA
The DNA here is from genome assembly GCA_025631255.1 of Cornus kousa. Classification (NCBI taxonomy): domain Eukaryota; kingdom Viridiplantae; phylum Streptophyta; class Magnoliopsida; order Cornales; family Cornaceae; genus Cornus; species Cornus kousa. Next base: position 841,558 of record JAOTQH010000014.1, on the reverse strand, counting down.
CAAGAAGCAAAGCGTGTAGCAGCAGCAAGAATAATAACAAGCAGCATAGCCTCATAGTTTAGACCATCACATTATCACTTAAAAATTAAGATATAGGCTTAAGGAAAAACTAGCTCTTGCGTAAATTCAAGACATATTGAATTACAGTCAAATCCTACAATTATAATTGAATAAATCCGTAAGCGTGAAATACTAGATTGGAAGCAAAGCAGGTGGTGGGTTGGAATGAACTGAACTGTCTTCAGGTTACCCATAATTGGCTTGAGTTTGAAGTACCATAAAACAAGCTCGATATGAACCACTGAAACTCTGTAAATACTGAATCAGCTAACAAATTTACACTGAAAAGATCAACAGAGAACACAGGTCCTCCTGGGTTGGAATTTACTTTCTGTTAAAAGGGTGTTAGAGTAATGAGATACTGAGGACAAATATGAGAATCAGACAAATGAGGAACCAATATAATATTCTCCATGGAATCAAGCAACGAGGAAGCTTCTATGACTTCAGCACATTTGAGGTTATGAGAAAGTTCAAGTTTTATTCGTAGCCATGGAAGAGTGATCTGAAAAAAACAGCCAGCGGAGAAAGTGTAATTGTTCAATTGATTACTTCCCACTCTTTCTGTATGATCATATCTGCTTTGAAGGATTAAGTTTCACAAGGAGCTTTCTCCGAGGGAATCTCCACAGCTATTTTCAAACTAGTTTTGGTCCTAGTAGCGGATCATATAAATGCTAACATGAATAGCAATGATATATGTTCGATACCAGATGATAGTTGTACTACTTGGTCTAGTGTATTGTAGTATCAACTCTATATATGTTCGATACCGAAAATTTTCCTTCCTTTTTTTTCAGTTCATATTTCATAATGTAAGAAGATGAGGGTGGACCTTGGCGCAATGGTAAGGTTGCTCCATTGTGATCTGGAGGCCACGGGTTAAAAACTAGAAACAGCTCTCCATGCGGAGGTAAGACTGCATACATCTGACCCTATGCAGGCCCTGCAATGACAGGAGCCTCTGCCTAGCCTAGGCCTTTTATAATGAAAGAAGATATTCTCATTATATGAATTAGAACTTAAACTGAATGATCTCTTTTATTAACATTTCCTATAAGGCATGCAACATGTCACACATACATTCCAAATTAAAAGGCATTATATATATATATATATATATATATTTATAAGTAAATTAAAAAGGCATTATATCCCATGAAGTTTACAACACTAAGGATCAATTATCCAAAAAGATAGAGAGATTGATGAGGATGTAAGCAGTGGAGGAACGCTGGTGGGGTTTTACGTGATAAACGAATGCCAAATAAGTTAACAAAAAAAAGGGAAGGTATATAGAACTGTCATTAGACCGGCTATATTATATGGAGCTGAATATTGGGCATTAAGAAAGAAACGTGAACAATGCATCCATGTGGCGGAAATGCAGATGTTAAGATGGATGTTAGGAAAAACTAGGAAAATAAGATTAATAATCAAAGGATTAGGGAGAACTTAGGTGTGACGCCAGCAAGAAAATAAGAGAAAGTGGACTTAGGTGGTATGGGCATATCAAACGCCGACCTATAGATGCACCCGTAAGGCGAGGAAGATTGATTTGCATAGAAGGTATGAGATAAAGACGTCGACTAAAAATATCATGGAATGAAGTGGTACGAAATGATTTTAAAAAATTAAATCTAGTTGGAGATATGGCTTATGATAGAAAAGTGTGGAAAAAGAGAATTCATACGGCCGATCCCATTTGTATGGGATAAAGGCAAGGATGATGATGATGATGATATCCCATGAAGTTTACACTTTACAGCCTTGATAACTATAAATACAATGGATTGTTGAATCTTCTAAGTGAAAAAGATTGATGGATACTTGTGTGTGTGTGTGTGTGTGTGTGTGTATGTGTGTAACTAAGTAACTAAAAACATGATAAAAATATTTAAATATGACCTTAATTACATTGCCGATATATACAAGAGTGTATACAGCAAAACTATAATCTGATGCAACAGACAAGTATTGGATAGACAAGCAGAAAAGTAAAATTGACTTACTCAAACAGAAACTTCACATAGTTAATCACATAGCTTGTCAATGGATGGACAGTTCCATCCAACACAGCAGTTTTTGTTGCATCTTTTTCAACTGCTTCTTCAAAATCACCAAAGGTCTCTTGGGCTGTCTGGGCGAGCCGCTTTGTCAAACCAAATGCAGATTCTCTAATTTCATTGCAAGCTTTACCCTTGAAAAGTATTTCAATCTGCCAAGAGCTCAGCTTCAAGTTAATAAAATAATCTATACAACCATTCCAAGTTGTATGGATACCAACATTTAGTATTCTAACATGCAAAATAGTGCAAGTCAGCATCAAAGAACATACACTTTGAATAGACCTGACAATTCTTAATAAAATTCTTTGGTGGAACACTTGATGATTCAAGAAAAATAGCAGTTCGATAAATGATATTTCTCTAAGTATGACACAAATGATAAACCAATGATGACAAAAATTAATATCAAGATAGGAAGAAAAAGAGAGTTATCTCAGAAACAGAAAAAATTACTATCATTGACGCGAACTTCTATAAGCATCAAATTTAATTAATGTTTCACAATTTACAAAAAATAAAAGTACATTAAAATAATGTTTCACAATTTACAAAAAATATATATATATAAAACAAATACTATATATATACAAATACTAAAGTAAAAATGAGCACTAGTGCAATATTGGGCATAAACTAGACTAGCCCAGTTAATGATTACAAAGAGTGTTTATAAGAGCTACTCCAACAGCCAAGGTTAATCCAGCACATCCATTAGATATCTTAGTTATTAAATATAACCAACAAAACTCTCCACGAGATTATGAAATTGCATGCATGTACATCATCCAATATTGAATACATTTTATGTAACATATTGGATAGGTTTCACACTTGGGTGTAAATTCAATCCCAATAATTAAATTTTTAGGCAAATAATGTCATATAAATGATTGAAGTCCAGTAACTGAATCAGCTTGAAATTTTCCAGGATCTTAAAGTTCCTGCTCGTTTTCAGGTCTTTAACAATTTGACAACAAATCATTTTACTGCATATTATCATCACCTATTATATTTCTTGGAGACTTGAGCATAATATAAAATATTTAATTTTATTATATTCGAAAAAGTTTTTTAGTTTTGCCTATCATCCCTGATCCAATAATAACAAACCAGATCCTTGCTTGGCCGAGTAACATTAAACATACCTCTGAGTGAAGTTCACGCATAATCTCATACATGTCTAAAAGCACAAACAACTTTTCAGGTGATCTCTTGCTTTTGGCAATCGCGTCTCCAAAACTAAGTAGCACTGCAACACTACTAGCAGTAACTTCAGCAAAACATTGATCACCGAGAGAATCAACGCCTTCAAACATTTGATCACAGACTTTTCGCTCTCCAGCAAACAGCAGTTTGACCTGTTCAAGCAAGATTAGATAGTTGAAGGAACATTTATCCACAAATTTATTAGATTTCAAATAGAACTTACTGCAATCCGCATGAAATGGATCCAATTCCCAATCTTAGCCTCCAAAACCTCCCACTGCATCTTCTGAACATCATCTTTACTAAGTTTTTCAACCCCCAATTTGCGAAGGCTTTCTTCCAGAACTGAAGAACGGGTATCCCTAATGGAAAAAAAAAAGAAAAGAAAAAAGAAAAATGAAGGTACAAGTATAACACACTTATTAGTTAATTTCATTATAATAACGAAATAATTTTTTTTTTTTGATAAGTAATAATTCATTAAAAAAGCGTTCAAAAGGGGAATGCATCCCTCAAAAACAACACAAGGCCTAATAGGGCCTTTAAATCCTCAACAAATCCAAAAGCTCTGCAAGCTCATCCAAGGATTTACAATTTCTTCCTAGAACCCAACAAAAAAGGGTGCTAAAAATGGAGAATTTCAACGACCCAACATGATTTTCCTTTCCCTCAAGGGATCTCCTATTTCTTTCAAGCCATAGACACCACCAAACGAAATAAATCATAGCGAGCAAAATTGCAGACAGATCAGACTTTGAATTCTTCATATGTATGTGTTGCTTCTCTCATAACATCTATGAATTTGAAGACCATTGCAAAATTAGAATGGGAAATTACTGCTTATTTTAAAGTTGATGCTATAGTTAGAATACCTTTAGAAGAACAGAAAATTGGTATAGAGGTTGCAGTCTTCAGTCACTCTATTGGCACAATTTCACGTCTCTGTATTCCCATTTTTTATAAACAATTTTATGTTCCCCATCACAATTAGCTGGAACTAACTTTGACTGCAGAGAAGCTTGCAACTAGATTCTTATGGTAGATCACATGGTATTAAAAACACTTATTTCCTAAATCAAATCCCAAAGAAGCTGACTGCATTTTCTCAATTTCAAAGCCCAAATCAGATTCCAAAGCAGCAGACAGCAGTTCTACATTGCAAATTTTATTATTATTATTATTATTTTTTATTATTTTATTTTTTTGGCACTTAAATATTCATATGAATCATATGAATAAGTAGAGGTTGAGAAAACTGGTTCCAGAATAGATTAAGGGAGGGTGTAATGCTTCCATTATCTGGACCGGAACAGATAGCATAACCTTCTTTTTATTTATATATATTTATATATTTATTTGTTTAGTTGAGATTGGACGGAATAGGACAATAATTTAGAGCAGGAAATAATTTTGGACGATATGCTGACAGACCATTATCATGTCCGGCCTGGATCTCAGACAGATTCTGAATTGTTTCTTTATGCTGAACTTAACATGAAGTGAAAACAGAAGTTGTTACCTGTATATTTTCAGTAACTGCTGTTGGTGACTAGCTTGAACCATCTGTTGTGCTAAATCATGCAGCAATGGCAAAATTCTTGGTGGTATGAGAGTTGGAGGTGTATAAACAGCATTTTCCAAGCTAGTATTGTGGTGCTCAGAATGATTACTCTTGATTCCAGAGTCACCCTGGTTCAGTGGGGATCCTGATGACGGTCGTAGTGCATTTGGGAGACACTCAAAAAGACGATCAGGTTCCACGGGTTTGCTGAACAAAAGGAATATAAAAATAAATAAATGCAGTCTACTTGAGAGGCTAGGAAAACTGTGTCCTAATTCAGGTATTATTAGTTTAGTCTTGAAGATGCACATGTATAGTTGAATGTATAAAACACAAGAGAAGTAACAAATTATGAAATCTGAAGAGAATCAATAATGTCTTCGATCAAAACACATTTCTACGATCTGTTTATGCAGATTAGGCAAGGAAAGGTATTTATTAGATATAAAGCAGTTTCAATTAAAGAAATGATAGCACAGAAGTGAAACATTGGTCAATTATCTTGATTTTTAATTAATATCTTGAAATAAACACCAGAAATGTGATATGTGATTACATGCACATGATTGGCAACCAATACCCAGAAACATCATAAAATATCTCAAGAAAAAATGCCCCTTAGCAACTAGAAGAGACTCGGGAAAAGCAACGTATCCAGAAGCTCAAATCCTTTTAACCTTAAAAAATTAATAATAATAATAATAATAATAATAATAAAAAGAAAGAAAGAAAACTGACACAGGAAAGTCACAGGAAAAAGATTACGAAAATATTTTATTTTAATTGTCCAGATAGAATCATAGAAACATTAGTCATAGGAGTAAAAGGAATCACAATAATAGGCATGCTATATGGGAAAAAATGTCAAAACAGCATTGATCCAGGATGTTCATAAGATGAGCTTGGCTGAAATCAAAATTCTGAAACTAATATGTGGCGACGAAAGAAAGGATAAATTAGAGTGAAAACATTCATGGGATAGAGGAAGTAGCATGAATTCAAGATAAAAAAGAGAAAAACTGACTAAGATGCTTGGCCACCTGCAAAAGAGATGATGCACCAGTGTGGAAGAGAAGTGGTCTGTGTTGAGGGGAAATGCCACGGAATGTGAGTAGAGGTAGAAAGAAACGTAGTAGTGTATCACTTAACTAAAATTATGATGCTTTCTCATAGTAAGATGAGGGGTGACAGTTAAAGGAACAATAGCAGCTAAAGATATCAGATACAAATCGCAGAAGGCATCATTAAGAATGCTAGAGCAAACCTGTAAGATGCCAAGAGTTGCTTGAACTCCTCTTCTAACTTTGAAATAGCCTTGCCAAGTAAACTATTGGCATGGTTGACCACCCCATCACTACTCCTAAAGCTTTTGTTGCTGCTAAAAAATTGAATGTTGCTTCTTAACTGCTCAATTGCTTCAAGATAACTTTCCAGGTCTTCATGTGGCCCTTTAAGTATTTTAGCCTCTGCCTGCAGATTGGCATAATAGAAGTATCAGCAACTGTTAAAAAAAAAGTATACATTTTCACAGATATCATTTTATGAAAAATAGATGATATACCATGAAGGAGAAGAACCGCAAAGGAAAATTTTAAAAGCATGAAGAAATTGTAACTCCAGAAAAATATTTTCCTGTCCATGACTCTGAATTGGAACTTTGTGGGTGTCTGCCATCTGTAATGGGAACCCTCTATTTGAAAAGACAAATATAATCTTCCTTAATTAATCGTCATGGCATAAAAGCAGACATATCATTAACGTTGACCAGATATACCAAAAAATACGGTTGGGTCCCAGTGGAACAGTGAATCTATCAACCTGCCAACTTATTCAGATGACAGATTTGGTTTGAAATTTCAGACAAACCAAATACTTGTGGGCTTGCTTTAGACTCCCTAGTCAGCCCATACAAATCCAACAAATTTATGAACTAAAATTAGTTGCCAAGTGTGGATGATTATGGCACGTCACACTCCATGTGGCACTATTTATTACCGAAAAAACACCTGGTCAGTGCTGATTGGACCATGTCAGGACCTTCCTGGCATTTCTCCAAAAAACCAGTAGTCTCGAGCTACTAGGTCTGAAATTGCGATGCTGAAATCGCAAGAGGAAGGGGTCGCCACCCTTACCTCTCCTGTGGAGGTACCCCTCTCCAGTCGGATGGGTCTCGTCATCTTCTCTAAAGCTTTCCTCTGCATAGGAAGCTTCAAACTTAACTGTTCATCTCGAGCTCCCCCTGCATAGGAGCTCGAGGCTTAAAGGAAGTGTGGAAGCTCGAGGCCTAAGAAGGCAAGTCCCAAGCAATTTCCCTATCTCCTCCTACTTCGCAGGAATCTGAGTATCAGTGGTTAGGTGGCTGAATTCTAAGAATTCGCCTCACCTCGAGGTCTACACAAAGGGGAGAGAATGCTTAATACCCAATAGCTGAGCTCGAGTAATAGAGACCACATAATACATTAAATATATGTTGATTGACTGATAAGACCCGCATTTAATACAGGCTATTGCCACCACCTCATAAAGGAGCAGCGGCGTACCTCGGGCTGCCTACTAGATGACCAACCTATCAGATATTAGGTAGAATGACCATTGGATAAAGAAGGAGCTACCCCCGTAACCAAGGGTCCTTACCTAGGTAAAACAACCATTGGATAAAGAAGGAGTTGGCTCTCATGACCAATGGTCCTTACCCAAATGAAAGTAGTATAAATAGGACTAAATTCTCATCATTTAGGGAGGGGAAAATACATACACACCACCACAAGCATAACCATAAATAATGGTCTTCTAGGACTTGAGCTACCATAGGATGTTAAGCAAATCTGCCTTCTCTCTCAATCTCCTCTATGGAGAATCCTTTGTGCTAGCTTGGAGCTCCACTCAGCCTCTGATTTCAGTGTTCTGGACAGACGTGGAACAATCTCCTCGACTCATCAAGAACAGGTATCAACACCAAGTGGTTCATGGGCGGAACCAAAAGGGGCTACATGCCCCCAAATACCCCCGCCCCGCATGGGGTAAAAGAAAATATCAATTTTTTTGTTTAGGGGTACTTATCAATTGATATTAATGGTGAGCTTGAAACAAAAAATTACAAGTGGCCCCTCCGAAGTAACCTTTTCAGTTTCTGTATATCAATACTCCTTTAAATATGTGTGTCTATATATATATATATATATATATATAATAGCTATCATCTATATAAATTCAAGAGAAAAGGATGCTCAGCATTCGACAGAATGTCGATCTCATTTGATGGTTCATCATGTTTTGTTCTCTCTATTTTTCTACTTGCATCAACCTTCCCTTATCTATTTATTTAAGTTTAATTATCTTATTCTTTTAGGTTATATCATGGTATGTTCCTCATGTTTTTAGGTTATATCAAGAAAATGAAAACCATTGGATCGCGAGGCTCAGTGTAAAGATCTAACAATTACAAGGACAAAGCTGAATGACAGTAGAAAAAAATATATTGAAAGGAAAAAATTCATTACAATTATTTTAAAGGAGACTGTTAGTTGCTTGGGGATCTTCAGTTTGATGTACCAAGGCTCCTCTTAAGGTGGCCTTCTTTGCTTGAATGGCACTTCTGGTGTGAATTTTAATGATGTATAATCTGAGGCGGCGGCAAATTTTGTGAACTGGTGTTGCATGTGCAAAAGGGATGAGGAGTCGGTGAATCATCTTCTCCTGTAATGTTCAATGGTCCATGATAGTTTTGTCATGTCACGTTTCGCGAGGAGCATGATCGAGGCTTAGAGTTTGTATAGTGGGTACCCAAGCCCAAGATGCTTGGGAGTGTGGCACCTTTGTGTGTATGATGGGGCTTGCGGAGAGAACGAAGTAGGAGATCCTTTGATGGAGAAGAGAATCCTATAGGGGTGCTTAAGTTCTCTATTACTAGCTCTTTATTTTGTAGGACTTTTGGGAGAAATCGTAAATCTATGGGGGAGATAGTAGATTTTTTGGGACATGTTGAGCAATTAGGGGCCCTATTTGGCCCTTCTGTAGTTGTTTTGTGGGATGCATTCCTTGGTTGAGCACCTGTTTCTATAAGACTTATAAATAATCACATAATACTAGTTGGGTCCTGCAACTGAAAGCTTCTGGTTCCATCTCTATATTGGATTTTTGTTTGTAAACTACTTCTATATAAAAAGGTTTGCACGTTAATTTGGGTTGAACTTATAGCTTGGACCTAAGTAGCATGGAAATTGAAATGGACATGATACGATGCGAGTGCTGACACGTCAAATTTTAGAGAAGTAGGGCACGAATACAGCATGGACACAAGTATATATCAAAATAAAGTTTTATTTATATACCTATATCAAGTAAGACAATTGTAGAACTTTAATTAATTTTTTATTGCTATAAGAAAAGTTAAATAATTTAGAAAATTAAGCTATGCCAAGATCATAAAAAAATTAAAAATTTAAGCTACTACCCTCCTCCTTTTTCACAACAACTATATTTTTATTGTATATAGAGCTGTTCGACATGGACACGGCGTCTATGCTTCTTAGGTAAAGCATGTGTTACTACTAAATGGGAGGAGAAGATTGAAGATACAGGAGGCTTCTTTGGGAGACAGGTTCAAGGTTTGCTTTCTCACCCAGAGAAAAAAGTTCTGACGTTAGCTCTTAATATTATATTGTTGAGTAGGTGAGAGTCCTCTTTTCCTTGGAAAGCTTTTGGCGGTACAAGGTGTGAGCTTGATATACATTGTCATGCCCATTCCTTACGAAGACTTTTGGGGCAGTTGATGTTCAAACTGGTATCACATCCTTGGTTTTAGGAGGTCTGAATTCAGGTCTACACAATTTGCATTTAATTTTCTGTTTGGGCTCTATGGAGTCACACACAAGAGGGGGTGTGAGAGCTTGATATACGTTGCTGCACTCATTCCTTAACAGCTTAAACTTTGGGACAAGTGGTAGTCCAGGTCTTGGGTTTGAATTTCATTTGAATTTCATCTGCATTTGTTCCTCATTCTGAAAGTTTGCACTTTGTAATATCAGGTCACACGTAAGAGTTGAGATAATATACATTGTTTGACCAATTCTTGTGCAACTTAACCTTTTGGGCAACTCAACCTTTTGGGACAATTAAAGTTCTAACATAAAAGTATATTCCAAGGTGTCATACTTTGGGTCAACATCTGCTGAAAAAATTAAAATTAAATAAATACTGATAATTTAAGATGATGCGGTAAAATTATTCTTGATGTTGTTCCATGTGCAAAAGAAATAATCAGACCACGAATCATTTGTCGATCCACTGTTGAGAAGAAAGGGAACCTTGTTCTACTCTTTTTTGATATTTTGAGCTTTGCTTAAATGAAGTGTTGGAGGGTAAGAGATGACATGAATAAGATTGTGATGTTGACTGTCACACTAAAAATTTGAAATACAGGAAATAAAAAGAGGAGATATTGAATATCGATATTGTAATGGAAGAAAGATAGAAACTAATAACAAAACTTCACAAGTTCTAATGAAATTTTGGTAAATATAATACTAGACTACAAGGAACAATTAGAATTATAATATTATAATTGAGGATGCAATGATACCAAGTGGACCATGTATACCATTCAAAGAATGCAGACTTAAGTAAACCATTTCAATTATATACTCATCCATACCCAAGAAACTGTTTATTAAAAATATCAGTTAATCAACTTAACCTACTACCATAATTGATCTAATACAATAGTGTGAATATCATTGAAAGGAAAATTTTAGTCACCACGACAAAATATCAATTTATTTAAAAAGTAAAACGGACCTTATTTTAATTTATTTGGGGAGGAATTTGGTGGATGGTGTTCTCTTGTGGTGAGAATCTCAGGTGGTGTTGGGGTTTGGAAATTCATCCCGAAGGGTTGGGATGCATTTTCTAAACACATCAGGTTTCGAGTTAGGGATGGCAGCAGAATTCGTTTTTGGGAGATCAAATACTTTAGAGAGCATTATTGAGAGATTATATAATTTAGAGAGCATATTTTCATTTTCATCATCTAGCATGTTGCATTAGATGGTGAGTTATAATTAAAAGTACTAATTATTATCTTGTTGAGCTTACATCGTCATCAACACCGAATCGTTTCTACACAACAAAGACACAACCTAGACGGCTAGTGGCTTAGACCAATTCACTTGTGGAGAAGCACTTTTGTGAGGACCGAAATCTATTGACGAGTGGAGAGGCAACTTGAAGACTCTAGTGGGAAAGTTTGTCATCTGTGTCAGAAAGGTACCTAGGGGTTTCCAAAGTTTGGGAAACAATTAACCTAGGTTATAAACTTCCTTTCTCATAGTAGATTTGGTTTGCCTGGACTAAATCCTGTGATTTTTTCTCCATTGGGGTTTTTCCATATAAAAATCTTCTGTTTTGTGTGGCAGCATGGTTTATTCATTTTTGCTCTCAATATTTAACTGATTCACAATTGTTGGCCAATGGTCCAATAATATTATCATAGAAATTTTTTAACAGTTTCTATATATATATTATTGGACCATTGGACCTTTGGCCAACAATTGTGAATCAGTTAAATATTATTAACAGGGATAAGATCCGAATCATGTCGTACATGAGTAGGCTCCGTAAGATCCAGTAGAATAAGTGAAATAGATAAATCATAATATTGACTTACTTAAGTTCTAGCTAAAAAAGAAAAAAAGTTAAAGAGTATTGTAGACACTGTATATTTAGTATTATATGATTTTACTATACAATATATACAGGGTAAATTACCCAAAAAAAAGACACTATAACTATTACACTTTCTGCAAAAACCTTACTGACCTACACTTTTTACAGATAACCCCCTAAACTATTTAAAATTGTTGCAAATAAGCCCCCACTGTTTATTTTCCATTAATAAAATAACAAAATTTAGTCCTGCGCGAATAGTTTTGCTATTATGCCCCAGTTTTACTTGTGTTGATCCAACATCATAACACCAGACCAGTTATCCTTTTTTGAAACAAAAGTAGAAAAATCATATTTAGCCCTTATTAATGAAATTAAAGAGTATATTCTACCCTCATTTAAATCATCTATTTCCTTTCCTTGACTTTCTCTTCCCCCTGCTCTTTCTATATTCTTTCTTTCTCTAGTTGAACTCAACGCAAAAGTGACTTCAATTCACCATCAAACCACCATAGCTAGGCTCCAATTGCATAGCATCACTAAATCAATCCCATCTTTGCCACTATGTATCAAAATCAAATTTAGCAACAAAACTAGAATTCTTTTTACGTTGTCTCACTATTGGAACCAAGAAGAAAGTAATGTTTCTCTCCCTCTCTCTCTCCATCCCTCCCTCCCTCTCCAACTTTCCCTAATTTCTTTTCCAATTTTTACAGAAGTCATTTGGGGTTAGGGGACATGAAGAGGCCTAATATTAATTGTCTTCCGGTTAATCTCCCTCCTGTCATTCGCTTCAAAGATTTTGAATCTTTGAACAGTAAGTTGTCCTATATACAACTTGATTGCCATCATCAGATCATCTTACTCAAATGCTTTTACTTCGCGCTAGTCTGATTTTTGATAAATTTATTTTAGCGCATATACATGAGTTCATGTTGCAATCAAGGTGTTTTAAAATCCTCAGATTGTTTCTGCATAATAGAGAGACGAATTGTAATCAAGAAGTGTTAGAATCCTAAATTTTGATTTCTGAATCACAAAAAAGTCTTTGTGAAGTGGTTTTCATTTTTCTAGCATGCTCTGGCTTTCTTTGAATTCTGATATAAAACACCTCTAAAAAAGACAACTCATTTGGATTCAACAAATCACTCGGTCCTACTCTGTCAATATATCAAATGTGTTTTCTTCATCTGCTCAATCTTCTTCAATAATAACCTGGTACTCATGCTCAATTCCACAAAACATTTTCTTTCAGCGATATCATTCCTCACCGCAATCTGAGTTTTTGGTCAATAAATGATTGGCCTCCCCAATGATCTCCAAGTTACAGGCATCCACCCGTTCACTGTCCATATGCTAGGAGAATACATGCTCCGAAGCTCCCAACTGAAGTTGCTCAAACAGAAGGTGAAATATCTCAACGGCTAACATGCTGGCCTATTTAGGTGTCATCTCCAATCACTGACACGATGAAGTGGCAATGGAACAGATTTTGAGGTGGTGTCAGAGATGATTGGGGGCTCTGATACGTATAAGTCTATGTGTAGTGCTCATGATTAGAAAATCAATTACACTTTGAGAGAGAAAGAACAACTCTTCTAGAAAAATCCATAACAATTTGAGCAGTAAATAGTGAAGGAAAATTCTAAAATAAAAAAAAAAAATTAAGGTAACATCCTACGATAAATATATATTAAAAAAAAAAAAAGAAAAAAGAAAAAAGAAAAGAAAAAAAAGTGAGAGCGAAGTAAAAATGTAAAATATTACTTGAATTTGTATGTATCCTGTACAATCAGCTGCTGCATGTCCACTGAAGTAACCTCCTTATAAATATAATTTTATAAAATTAAAAATTGTATTGTTTTATCTAGTGACTCCAAATATCACTTTTTTGTAAATACGTTTAATGTTTCTTATGGGGCATACACCTATTATATGAAATTCTTGATTCTTGCTTCTAACTTCTAACTTCCACAACTTTGTCTCTCAGTATAAAAATTTACTACTTTACTTACTCCACTCTGAAAATTATCTTTTGCCCACACAAAAAAAGTTTTATTTAGTTGTTTGTGAACAAGGTATGTCAATTTTTCTCCTTTTTCAAAATGTCCATAAGTTCAATGCTGACAATTGTAAATCAAATTAGATAGCAATCATAAACACACATTGACAGAAATTTCAGAGATCTATATAATAATCAAAATGGGAAATAAATTACAAATGACTAATAAAGCAATTTGGATCACCAACCTGACGAGAAAGATCGAATTGGGCCAATATAACTTCTGCAGCCTTTAAAGTCCTATCAATGTTCTCGTGAGATATCCGAATAGAATGTGTTCTAATCTGAAAAATTCAGATCAAATAGCAAAGTTAAGCCCACAACCCCAACAATATCACCATATTAAAGAACCATATCTCAGACTACTGCATTACAAGACAAAACACCCTTACAAATCTCTGTTTGGCCTTTAAGAAAATGCATAAGAAAACGAAAAGAAGTTAGATCTTAAATCATTTATTATTGAAGAACTCATTTAGCTAAAAGGTGATTCAGATCAGGATTATATTTTGTTCTTTTTTTCAAAAAAAGATCGATTACTGAGCATCTAAGCAAAGGGTAAGTTGATCTAATCAAACCCAGAAATTCTTTTCTTTTTTTCCATTTTTTGGCAACTGACCCAGAAAAAATTGGTTGCTAAGCAATTATAATTGAAGAAGCAAACCAATATATTAAAATGGGTTTTGTGAAACAAAATAAATATCCCATTTTCTTCTGTTTTCTTTGGTTTTCTCCGGAACCAACCGAAGGGGTTTGGTATATAAGCAGATGAAACAAAACCCAGAAGTGGAAGTGTGACCTGAGTGGGACGCATGGCGGTTTCGAGGGCGGAGAGACGGTGATCGAAGGAACCCAGAATGGAGACCATGTTCTCGGTGATGGTTTGGCTCTTGTGGAGGGATTCTCTCATGACTGAGGCCCTCTCGCTTAGGGTTTCCATGGCCAGATAATGAACAGTCATTTTTCCAAATTCTTCTTCCTCTTCTTCTTCTTCTTCTTTCTGTTCTTCTTGAGAATGCAAATTCAATGCGCCAGATATATATAATATATACTATATATATAGAGAGAGAGACAGAGAGAGAAGTTTGAACCCATACGGAAAATGCGTTGGGGTCGTTATGGCAATCTTTTTATACTTTTCCCTTCGTTGTTAAGTTAAAAGTTAAAACAAGGTGTTACCCTTTTTACTTATTTACCGAAAAATAAACAAAGTGGGTTCACCGCTACACTTTCTTGCTTTCAAGTTTCTGTCGACTTTTTTATTTATTTATTTTCTTAATAAGCCTAATTTTGGTCTTTTAACACCATAAGCTTAATTTTGTTTTGAATATACTTTCATATTTGGCTCCTGCTGATACTCACATAACATAGATTGTGAGTCGTCGGGACCAAGCCTAGTGTGTGCCCAGAGGGGCACATGGCCCTCTTGGCCTATCCACGGTAAAATATAGTAATTTTTATTTTAATTTATATATTTATAAAAAAATTCCTATATAATGCCTCCTTTTTACACCCTAAAATAATTTTTTACTTAGCCGTGTGTCAATTGCTCGATGACTTATGTTCTATTAGATTATTTTTTCGTTGCCAGTATAAGAATTTGTTCAATATGATGATAACTTATATACGGCACTTATGATAATTATTTTGTAGCATGTGGTTGAAATAAAGTGGGATAAGGATGAAAGAATTCAATTTAGGTTTAAATTCAAATATTTAAATGGGAAGTTAACTCCTAAGTGACTTTTACTAACTATCTGAAGATAGATATAAAAGATGTTGAAAAAGACGATGAAAAAGGTCCCGACCAACACAACAAATCTTTTTCTTGTATTTTCTTTCCTTTACATATATTTTCCTTATCTTGTTCTTTCCTTAGGAGTGTAAGTTTATTTTTATGAAATTGATGAATGCTTATACAGTATCTCCCTTCATTTGTTTCATTTTTTGTTACAAAAATCTGCTTCATTGAGGCATTGAAGAACCAAAAAGAAAAGTGGTAATCCTTACTTTTATCAATCGCGTGAGTTTCTATAAGGACCGATTTCCTTTTTTATTCAAAAGGTTACATTTGGTTAGTTTCAATTTGAGTCAAAAGACTTTGGCAAGCCGCTTGCAAAATTTTATAGTCCAACACCCCCCTAAAATTTTACATTTCTAAAATTATTTTCTAAATTTTTCTTTCATTTTTCTTTTGCTCTTAATATTCTTTTGATTTACTTAAAAAAAAAAAAAAAATACTAAAATTTTCTTTGTTACTCAAATTCTAATTTTTTTTTCCTTTCAAATTTCTCATTTTTCTTCCC
>JAOTQH010000014.1:805698-825531 GCA_025631255.1 Cornus kousa | reverse complement strand
TGTTTGTCAAATGAAATATTTTGATAAATTATTCATTCTCCAACACTTTTTTTTTTTTTTTTTTTTTTTTTTTTGGAAGGTAAATGTAAAAATACCATTCTCCAACACTTTGAAGAGGAAAGCTCTCGCAGGGTGCAATGAATGGAGCGTTCGTATAATGCAATGGATTGAGAGAGTGGGTCCCAAGAACGCTCCCGTAGAATGCAATGAGTGGAGCGCTTGTACAATGCAATGGATTGGGAGCACAGTGAAGCATTTGGCTCTTCCATTCGTTTTCAAAATGTCCATTCCATATATTTTTGTCTTAATTTTTCCATCCTGTGGTATGACTTGAGAAAGTATAAATTAGATGAGCATTTAATCAAACCATCAACACCATTTTGAGTCTTCATTGTTTTCCAATACTAGGGAGTTCCATTAAAAGAGCATTTATTCAATTTTATTTATTATATTCTCAAATACAAGGGAGTCTATTTCTCACAAGTTGAGTTCAGTTTGTCCACTCTTGAAGTACACAGATTCCAGATCAAAGTTTAGCCAACCTTTCCTTTTCCTGAGCATCCTTGTTTCGCCACGGACATCTTTTTCGCTTGCTTACTTTTTCCACCTGAAAAAAAAAGGAAAAAAAAAAAAAGGTAAATATTCAGAGCAAAAATATAATGCAAAATTCTTAAAAATTTACCTTTGACAATCCTACTAGCACTTTTTTTTGCATAATCCACTCATTCATGAGATCAAGGATGATCATTGTCAACAAAGAACGATAGAACCAACCACATGATCAGCGACCAAAACAGAAAACTGAGGTAGATATGCTATAGTCGAATAATCAAATGAAAGCAGAACTTTTTTCTTTCTTTTTTGGGTAAAATAAATGAAAGCAGAAAGAATTGTGTTCTTGTCACATTAGAATTGGGTACATCTAATGGCGAAGGTGACTGGATAGAACTGGCCCTTTTTATGTTCCCCAGTAGAAAAACCTACAGTCTCTTGGACAAAAAAATTAGAAAAACATCATCATTTTTTATTGCTTCATTCGGAAAACCAACTTCACTCCTACGCCTCGCTCAGCCAGGAACCTGAACTATCCCTGACTAGTAGTAAGTTTCGTAGGAGACCCCCCCGATTAGCTAGTATATTGAGAGTCCTGGTTTCACATGTTTACTTACTAAACTTAAATACCTTTTTCGAAAACCATTTTATAAAAGGCCCTTTATTTCTATTGAGATTATACGCATTTATGTCCTCTAGAATGTAATCTCAAACTTTGTATCCACAAGTCATGTTATTTTCGCGGTATCTTAAATCATGAGTCACATGTCACAACCACCACATTGTTAAATGCATTAATGATGTGATAAGGAGGATAATAACTAAATAAATGCAACCTCTTCTCTAGTAAGAAACCTATTATCACAAAGAAGTTAGATTTAGCAGATTAATGCAATCTGAGATTAGTATCACTGCATATGGGACAATGTGGAGAAGATAAATGATATGAATGCTTTGGATTCTTTGAACAGATAAAACCAAATCTGCTTTTGAAAATTCGTCAAGTTCACACTTATCAGAAAAAATTAAAAAAAATCGTTGAGTTCACAGTTTTGAGATTTGTAACTTACCCTTTTTCTTTTTGAGCGTAGCAGCGGTTGCATCTGTGACAGAGGGATGGAGAGAAACAGCTGTCCCTCTGACTGGTTTAGCTTCCTTTGTAATGGCTGCAACACAGGGAAGAAAGACACCGGTCCCAGTAGAACCAACAAAACCCTTCACTTCCTCTGCCTTCATATGAACTGCCCGAAAGTGGTTTTGCTGCTCCTGCAAATTGCTACCATGCTCAAAGTTCTCAACCTACAATGACAAACATAATACAAACTATCACCAAATCCAGATTATAGTATGATAAGTTTTCCAAATAAAATAAATGAATGGACGAAAATATTATTAATAAATAAATAAAACAAAAATATGAATGTTAGTTTCTCTTTTCTCGATAGGTTATGTGTGATGTATTGTTGTATCCAATCCTTGCCCTTTACTAACTGAATAAAGGTAAGGGACTTTTTTTCATTTTTGTATTTTTTTTAATAATTATTATGAAAAAAAGACTGTAAATAACCTATGTCATTCAGTGAAAAAATTCTGATATTTCCTTAACTCTCTAGATAGAATTGGTGTATTACGACTGTACAGGGAAAGTGATCCAAGAACTGCTTGAAATGCAAGCTGATTGCAATCAAGGGGAAATCCTATAGCCCCAAGAAAATCCTAGACATCGTTCAACAGGATCCAAATTAATTAGCTTACTGTATATATACACATATATACAAGTGCAAAAGTCTCATCTCAACATGAAGGGAAAGGTAAAACAAAATGAAGGTAGGATAGATATAAATGCATAACTCTCATCTCAACATTAAAGAAAAAGGTAAAATAAAATGAAGGCAGGATAGATATGGCTTCACAATCATGATTCATAAATATCTTACTTTTACCAACTGAGAAAAAAAAATAATAAAAAAGAAAGAAGGGAAAGAAAAAAGAGAAGGCAGCAAGAATCAAAGAATACATAATTAGAAATTTCTTCTGTAGATTTCACCGGCTCATCAATAACCATCGCAACACATTCTTTATCAATGTTATCAATATGAGATTCAACAGTAAATTTATCAGAGCCTATTTCTTCATAGACATCAGAAGGCAGCCACTTTTCACCATCCTCTAAATTTGGAGGAAATTCTATCATGGTCACCAGCACAAAGGAAAACAAGAGCAAGCAAGACACAATAGAGAAGGAGGGAATAGGGAGAATATATACATTTACTTCAGGGGACTATGCTGCTATATATAACCAGCTGTTTTTCAATTACTGTGATGCTGCTACAGTAGTAAGGAGTGAAAAGAGAAAACGGACAAAAAGACAGGACATACACGCATGCATAAAAGAATAAAAAAAATTGCTGCAAAAACTTGTGTCAGAGACATGAAATTTCATACTTTGGTTTTTTAATGATGACAGGTATTAGAAGGCAGGATATATAAAAACATATGTGTGCGCCTGTGTGTTTGCAACACGTTGCGTAAGACAGTACGAGACATCTAAATTTGATGCTTTTGTTCTGAGATGATGATGTGTGTCACAATGTCAGATGACCTAGATTATTGTTAGGCCATATAAATTGTGCTACTTGTCAATTCCACCCTGTGCATTTGTGAATCACTGTCATGTGAAAAGAATTCGAGTTCAATTCATCTGGACTAAAATTTGTACTTGTTACTTTACATGCGTTTGAATAATGGGAAATTAAAGAAAATGATAGCATTATTTAGGTAAGAAAGAAAAATAGGAATGGACAATGTTACCCCTCCTCCTATTTGGATAGGTAAGGAAAGAGAAGTAAATGGAATAATGAATGTTAAACATAGTAGGTGAAGTGAGTTTAATAGAAAAGAATGGAGACAAAGAATTCACCGTTTTGTGAAATCAGTGTTTTTTATTTTTATTTTGTCTTAAGGGTATTTTAGGTATTTCAGTTTTCAAAATGACAAAATGTCCTTATTTGCTCAATTTGAAAAACGTTGGGGGAGTTTTTGAACACCAGGGGTGGATTTGCACATTCTGTATATAACAGGCTTTTTTTTTAAAAAAAACTTTCCCCTTAAAGTTGATATAATTCCATGTATGGCATCAAACCGTCAAAATATTTCTAATCATAATATAGGTTTTAGTTACAATATCTATCTATGTCTATCCGTATTACTTATAGAAGTCTATAGAGGTATAAAACAACAATTGGACAACTATGATACAGGTAAAGAATTGTAAGCACTTACTCAAAATCTCACTTACCAAATTTCATTGTAGAATACTACCGGGCCATTGGCACAGGTGGTATAAGCTCTCCTCCCAAAAGGGAAGGTGAATTGTTCGAGCCCCGCATGAGGAAGTATGGGGTGTTTGAGTGTGTGCCTGTGTTTCTTACCTACCAAAAAATCCACAAGTTGATTAGAACGTTGATGCCAAACTGCACCTTTTAGAACCATTTTGATTAGAATGTTGATGCACGGAATCATAAATTTGACCTTCACATGCTTAACCTTGTGATAGTGAAGCGTCTATGTAAAGCGCATGTGTCTACCACCAGTATAAAATTAAATCAAACAATGCCACATGTGATAACAAGTCGCAATCTTACATGAAAGGTCATAAACAAACTGACAATTTGGTTGATATTCGTGCTGTGTAATCTAAAAAACAAGATACGTCAGTCTTATTATAAAGAATGGAGATGTTAACTCCATACTTAGACAGGATAGGAGACAGACCCTTAGAACTTAATATCCAATTTGGAATCTACATGTAACGGAAGGGTGGCTCCATTCTATTCTATTTAAGCTCTTAGTCATGTAGGAGAAATAAGTTTTTAATGTATTTCAATCAATTTGAGTCTGATCTGTTATCAGGGAGTTCTTATTGTCAATCTTATCTATTTGAAAATTAAAAAAGCCTTTAATTTCCCATTTCATGCAACTGATTTTATTCAAAATTAATTATTCACTTCATTCCACTTTTAAATTTTCCAATACAAGGGAGTTCTATTTTAAACATTTATTCCATATTATTTTTTATTACTCTCTAATACAAAGCCAATCTCTTCTTTCTAAGGAGAGTTCATAACATCTCTAGAGGTAAACAGATTACAGTTGAAAATTGAGACTATTCTTTCTTTTGCGGAGTTTCTTTTTTGGTGACAGATATCTTTTCAGTCCCCTGCCCAGTCTTCCCACCTAAAAATAAGAAAACAAAAGAGAACATGAGGATTTTCTAATCGATTTAAATTTGCAAGTATCAACAGGAAATGTAAAAGGATATTTTCATTAATGTGTAATTCATTAATGTTTACATTTATAGTTGTACTAGAATGTTTTTCTTCAAGTACATGGTTGTAATCTACATGTCGAAGTTCTTGCAGCCTGTCATGGATCTTAGAGCTTTATTTTACTACTCCTGCTTGTTTTTTAGGGCTTTTTTAATAAGTCAGTAGGAAATGTCTTGCCATTATCGATTGGATTGTACTAGGTTTCCAACAGAGATATAGGACCTCAGTCAACTAAGCAAGGATTACGGCTTGTCAAGAATATGAATAAGCTTTAACTTTACTAACAAAAAATAATTTAAAAAATAAAAATAAAAAGAAAAGAATGAGCACCAATCATATGATTTTCAGCTATAGTAATGCAGAATGAGTACAAGAGATGAAATTTTTTAAGAATCAAATGCAAAATATATCTAATTGTTATCTTTATATTGCCTAGTGAAGGGGACTTAAAAATATATACATGACCGCCAGTAGTTATTTTATACAAGAGTCTTAGCCCCCTATGTTTATTTAGTTGGGGACCATTGTATTGAAAGGAAAAATAAAATTAGAAAAATAACATATTTAGTCCTAGAAAGAAAGAGAGAGGAGATGAAAAATGAGAAAACCTTCTAGGTTTTGCTAAACAAGTTTTTAGTAAATTACTATTTGTTGATATTTGATCAGTAGAAATTTGATATACATAGTTTAGACATGGCAAAGAAATTGACAAAATTTAAGCAAGAAAAATATTATCCCTCTCAAATTATCTAGTTTATCTTTAATGTTAGCTATTATTTTTTCTGTCCAAATTTATTGTGATACATTCTAATTTATCGGCTGGGTTTTTCAGTATGCAATTTTTTTCTACTAATGTATATAAGCCTTTATATTTGTTGATTTCATCTGCATTTATATCATCTAGAATGTAATCTCAAAGTATTCATTAAGGTGAAATATCAAAATGTTTGTCTAATGAGATCTTGTGAGTTGTATGATATCTTAGAACATGATTCTCACATGTCTAAGCAATAAAATTTGTGAAGTAAGGATAACAGTTTTATAAATGCTAACAGAGCTCTAGCAATGAAGCTATTATCTCAAAAGAGTCATGCTTAGAAGGTTAACTAAATCTCAATGAGCCAGACTGGCACAAATCAGGATGCATTAACTCTATATATAAGACACTTCGAGGAAGACAGATTATATAAGATTTTAAATTTATTCAAATAAAGAAAATCTACTTGTGACAAATTTGCGTGCCTGTGCTGCTTTGAATTCGTAACTTACTTTTTCTCTTTCTGCGCAAAACAGCGGTTGCATCTGCAACAGAGGGTTGAAGAAAAACACCAGTTCCTCTAACTGGTTCAGACTCCTTCGCATGGATTGTAATGCGCGGAAGAAAGACACCAGTCCCTCTAGAACCAACAAAACCCTTTACTTCCTCATTCAAATGAACCGGCCAAAATCGATTTTGCTTCTCCTTCAAAACAGTGGTTACTGAATTCTTAAAGCTCTCAACCTATGATATGGAAAATAGTACAAACTATCACAACACTTCAAAAATATAATAAGTCCAGTACAGCACAAAATAAATAAGTGAAGGAAAAATTAAGTTAATAAATCAAAGAAAGAAAGAATCCATGGATTGCCATTTTGTCGTTTTCCATAGGAAATGCATGGTGTACAATGTATCCAGCCATTGCTCTTTACCTGATGATGTGATCAGTTTTAAAGAAGAGATTGTTTTATTTTATAAATTACTTATTTGACCTTAATTAAAATAAAGACTATATATGACCTTCATTAGTTAATAAACAAAAACTGATAGATTCTCTCTAGATTTCTACCTGGACTTGAGTTTGTGCATCAGAACTATAGGGTGATTTGAATCCAGATATTGATTGAAATGGAAATAGATTGCTATCACAGGGAACTCCATTAGCACCAAGAAAACCCTAGACAGAATTCAACATAACCTGAATTATTCAGATAACCAATATATACAAACCAAAATCTCATTGCAGCTAAAAAAGGAAGGTAAAGTAGAATGAGGGTGGGGTTATAAGGCTTCACAATCATGATTAATAAGAATCTACTTTCTTAGAACAAAAGAAAAGAAATCAGAATTGAAGAATACATTGGATGAAATTTCGAAATCAGATCCGATCGGCTCATCTAAAACCCATGCAGCACATTTTTTTGCGATGTTATCAGCAAGAGCATCAGAAGTAAATTTATCAGGGACAATTTCTTCATAGATATCAGAAGGCAGCCATTTTTCACCATCCTCTAAATTTGGAGAAAAATCCACCATAGCCACCAGCAAGGAGAAAACAAGAGAGCAAAGAAAATCAGAATAAAAAGAGAGAGGCATATATGTATATACATATGTTTCAGGCAGACAATGCAACTGTATATAAGCAGTCTTCACTTCCATATGCCACCAATTCACAAGTAAAAAGAGAAAAAGGACAAAAACAGGTAAATTAAAAGAGAGAAAAGACGGGATCTATGTAAAAAAATTAAAGTCCTGTTTGTTTTGGTATTCATCCTAGTGTTTCCATTTTTTGCATTTTTCTTAAATAAAACAATTAAGAATTATTTAAAAAGGTTGCTCTCAGATCGTTTCATTTTCTAATGGATTAAAATTTTTAAAAAAACACAAAACTTGTTTGTAGTTTCTCATAAACAGGTTTGAAGTTTTTTTTATTTTTTATTTTTTATTTTTTTCAGAAACAGTTCTAAAAATATCCTAACAAACAGTTTTTCATGTAATTATATATAAAACTTAAATATGCTCCACTGAAACACGTTTTCCATGATGCAAGCAATAAGCTCTGAATATCTATAAAATAGAGTTATGTCCTAATTCCCAACATATTCTCAAAGGTGACAATGCTATTAAAAGAAAACCTTTCTCTATACATATGTAAATCCTTTGGAAAAGCTAATGTAAATTGTTTCACGGATCATATTAAAAAAAATACATAACAAACAAGAAAACATGAACATAAGACTTTCCATAATTTGGTCCCACAATCATGCAACTAAGAAATAATTTTAAAAAACATTCTGCCAAACAAGTTTTTCACATCATTTTTGTTCTCTTAGAAAACAATATAAAAAAATGCTACTAAACATGTCCCATATATTTCATGTTGCCTAACATATTCCACACGTTTGTTGTGGTGTGATGAAAATACCAATCCTTGTACAAAGGGCAGAAAGAATCTTCTGGCATTCCCTTGGCAGAGAGGGCAGTTACAAATCCCAATCCTCGTAAATCAATTACTTTTTGTTTCAATTTAGATGGTGGATTGCCTATTTGCCTTTCAATTCTGATTAAATTAATTCTTGTGCTTGCAGTTGAAAGGTGAGTACTTTATGGCTGTAGTGCTCCGGAGCTTCAACCTATTGCAGTCAAAGTTCCGAGCCAAAAGACCAAATTGCAAATCCGCCTAATCCATATAGAAGGTCGAGGAATAGACTGCAATATGTTTTTCCAAGTTTTCAGCATTTAGTGCATATTCATTATGATATGAAGCTGAAGTTGAGGCATTTACATGGGAGAAGTCAGCAGGAAATTGACAATAGCTTCAACCCCATCAACCTTGACTACAATTTCGAAATGGATCTCTTGATCCCATGGTTAGAGGAGATGGAAAATCCATTACTTGATGGTCAGGATTATCTGGTTGGAAGGGTGATGATGACAAGGGTTACAGCATGACACTAAACTACTACTAGTCACTGTGCTAGTCAGCCTCATGACCTTGGTCCCTCCACTTCTCATGCTCCTGACTCTTAGAATAGACCTTGTCATTCATTAGTTAAAAGTGATCAAAGAAGTGGTGGTTTGCACTCATTTTATTCTGGTGATGATGGCCATGGTAATGGTGGCTCTGGAGGTGGAGCCGAAGGATATGATTATATTGGATCTTCGGGATAGATAGGAGAGGATATTTCACATCCGTCTTTAACTCCCAAAACTTCAAGCCAAGGTGGTGGAGGTCCTAGTAGATTTACTATTTACTCTAGCACAAGAAGGCACCGAAGGGAGCCTGAGTTATCCAAGGAGTAGCTCTCTAAAAAACGTAGTTTTGAGGACTTATTTATAAAGACTCCTCTAAATCTTATGGCAGCACTGGTCAAAGCTATAATCCTACACCACCATATGGATATGGCCCATATCTGACACATGATTAGGGACGTGATCCATGTAGGTGGTTATGATCCCCCACTCTTAGTTACATATCATCACCCTTGTATTAGCAATGATCACTCAATGCAGTCACCACATTATCCTTGGGGACCATAAACCCCATACATCTCTGGTGAATACTATCAGATATAGCCGCAGCAATAAGAGGATAAAATCTCTGAGTCTTCTTCATCACCTATTAATATATTTCTTACAAACTAGGAATTGTAAGATCCCCCTATTCTTGCACATCGTTGTTCACTCGTCCTCCACACGAGGGCATCAGCAGCATCACCCCCTTGGCTTCCAAAGGATGTTCTTTAGTATTCCTTGGTTTACTCTGATAGGAGAAGATACTCTATTAGTTGCTTTGATGGAAACTCTTTAAAACGCATATGATTGAGAGAATCAGAATATCAGTGCCTTGGGAAACCGCCTATCTGCCCGAGAATCTTACTGAATGACTTTCAAACCTGTCCTCGAAGTCATAGGCACATAGGTTCAGGGCCAAGCCAACTACTTAAAAGCATTCATCATCCAAATTGCCCGAGGATATGCTTTTTTGAATCCAATCATGAATGTTATGCCAGTCATACATGTTCTCTTCTTCTCTTAGCCTTTGTTTCGCAAGCTGTTGTAACCGAATATTTCACATGATCCTTTTGATCGAAAAATCCATTTGATTTATTTCATACCCTTTGCTCAATGAGTGGAAAGGATGATTCATTCGGATCCACATTAGAGTCTAACTACATTGCATTGCCTGAATCCATGTTGTTCACTCTTTGGCTCTATTCATGAATTATCCGGTAGGTCTTTCACAATGAGATCTACCTGTATAGTAACAGTATTTAAGCATAAAAGTTAGCTGGTTGTTGATTGTAATATGATCAAGTGCTTCTTGGGTCGTCAGAACTTGCAATTGGTATTTATCCCCAAAATATTTGGTTGCTTCCTAGCAACAATCTTGCATTGGGTGTATTATTGGTTGTTATTGGGATCTAGAAATATTTTGTGATGAACATACGGGGGAACCTTCTTTGGATTTGCTCAAGATCTTTGGAACTCATTTATGTCAACTAAGGTCAATAACTTAGCCTACTAAAATAAGAACTCACTATTGCAGTTAGCTTATTCATCACTAAGAGACCAAATGGGACCCATCAGATTGATGAATTATAAATATCATAAGTAATACCAATCAAACAGAACAAAGTTATTTTGGTGGTGAGCTATATTCCACCCTTAAGTACCAACTTCAATTATAGGTCATTGATATGTATGTTCCATTGTTGTTTAATGTGTTTTATTTGGTAATTTTTACTTATTTCATACTAAGTGCATTCAATTTGGTAATTTTTTTTGGTAATTTTTTTTTTTTTTTTTTTTTTTTTTTTTTTTTAAAAAAAAAAGTGCATTCAAGTCATAAATTAAGTGAACTACAAATTAGTAAGTTTTTTTTGCCGATAGTGGCTTAAAATCCAATTTATAGGTTGTTACTCATTAAATTGCCTTCTAATATTTATCAAAATCCACTAAAAGTCATTACAAGCCCACACCACTCTTTTCAGCCAAAGAACCTATGCTAGTACTGTAAAATGGGAGCTGATGTACTAAAATGCATTGTCAAGCAGATCCAAAGGCATATATAATATCATTTTATTTCCACTTTTCCAGAAAGAACTATATTTTGCTAATTTTATGAGTAATAAACTAACTTTAAACAAAATCCTTATTTCCGAGCACTATTATGCTATTGAATGTTAGTTTGTCTAATCACTATATATATATATATATATATATCAAACCATTCGTGCCTTCCAACAGGCATCACCCCCTTCACATGGCCAAAGACACATGCTAGGCTGACTTCCCATCTACAGAAGCATTATTTTTAAGTTTTAATACTGAATGTTTAATGCCGAATATCTACAAAATTTAAATGAGGAAATTTTCCATTTATAAAGGATTTCTAGGATGTTTTCTCTCTTATTTTGTGTTGCTACTTTTTTTCCCAGCTCTTCTCTATCTTGTCATTTTGAGTGCATACTGACGAAAAATTGTTCATTATAACATGCAGAATTGTCATAAAAGACAACCTACACAATCACTGGTCTGTAAGGGGGCAAAACCACACCCTAAAGAATTGTGAGATCTGCATTGCCATTTTGTTATATGAACATTCATTATGTTCAATCAAATAAGTAAATAGGACACATGACATTCATTTGTGCCAACTGTCATTTGGAAAATGCAAAAACATAAATAAAATAAAATAAATTTTGTTTATAAAACTGGGCATAAACCTTCCCAACCCATAATTTTTACAACCCAGTTGAAAGGTGATTCAATCATAAGACTATGACAAGACTATAAAAACATTTTACTTGTAATATTCCTGGTCCATGAAATTGCTTAAAATTAGGCTTATTCAAAATAAATAAATAAATTTAAGTAAAATTCTCTCCTTGTCATTAGCAGCAATATTGAAAGAACTTGTTTCTCTGTGCGAGAGAGAGAGAGAGAAGAACCTGAAAATGGACGACCCACAAAGCCAAAGAGCGAACTGAATCAAAATCTCAACTGTAAGCGCACTGTTCATAGGGTAGAGAGAGATGAGATGAGAGAGAAACTGAAGAGGGAAGAGAAGCAAAGGAAAAAGAAATTGTTACCTCTATAAAAGAAAGAAAAACAAATAAAATTATAAATATGAGTGTCATTGACCTTTTGGTAGTTTTAGCAAAAACATAGGGTCACTTTCGTAAATTTAGAGTGTGAGGGCCGGAGAAAGATGGAGATTTTTCCAGAGAGAGAGGGAGAGGAGAGAGAATCGTAGGTGTGTTATGGCTTTATGCCGATTCATTCTCTGTAATTCCCCATTTTCACGTCAGCCAGTGCAACTGCTCGCGAACCCTAGTCTGTCTTCCCCAAATTACCCTCTAAAATTGAATAAATTCGCAGACTTGCCCCTTCTGCGTCGAATACCTCTTAATACAATCTCGATAAGAAGTTCGTGTATTTCAGCGTCCTCATCCATGGAAGCCCCTCCTGAAGGTTACAGAACAAATGTGGGTATTTGTCTCATCAATCCTTCTAAAAAGGTCAGGCATGTTCTCTCTCTGCGTTTATATATATATATATATAGACACACATATATATAAGGAGTTGTTATGCTTTTGAATTATGCAGATTTTTGCTGCTTCAAGGCTCGATATACCTGATGCCTGGCAGATGCCTCAGGTAAGTATGAGAATTCCTTAGATTTTTTAAATTTATAATACATATATTTTTTGGGGATATTTTTTGGGGGAGGTCCTAGTAGATTTGCTTATGAAATTTGGAGGAAGATATATTTGGGGTATGATTTATCACTCCAAGCAACAGTAAATGGGTGTCCTGATGTGCATTTACATTTTTAAAAACTAAAATAAAATTTGGCACTTACATTGTTAATATGATCTAATTTGTGCCCAAATATTTGGGTTTATTAACCTAGATGAATGTTTTTTTTAACAAGTATGGTCATACTTTGTATAAAGTTGTTTAATGGAAATTGGTTCGTGATCGAAAATAATGAAACAAGGGAAAGAATATATGGGTCGGAAATCGTGCATCAAAACCTAGAAAATCCCCTCTAGCTGTACCTTCTTATGCAATTGATACCTGAATTAACCCTTTCTTTTTTTATTATTATATAGTAAATGATTATTTCATATTTATAGCTTAAGATCAATTGCTCTGATGAGAGACTGAGTGATGCTTTCTATCAGAATTATTGGGTCCATTTGATTCCTTCTTACTTATGCATTTTCAGTGCACCAGTTGCATTCCATATCATATTTTGTACTTGTTTTGTTGTTGTTACTCTTGTGAATATTCAGTTGATCTAAAAAAAAAAAAAAATTTTGTTGCAGTGTCAATGGTAAAGCTTGCTTTATTCTTTACTCTATGGACAGCGGATTTGATTTTTTATTTCCCCGCATTTCCGTCAAAAGATTGCACTAATAGCCTAGTTATTTGCAAACAAAAAGAGCATTAACAACTGAAACCAACTTAATTTGAAACATGATCAGGAGAAAATAATTTTTCAAGAGAAGAATAAGACCTGGTTATGGGATTTGTTGTAGATAACAATGAGTGTCGTCCAACCATGCATGGCTTCCGTACCATTTTCAATCTGACTTCCAAGCTTTGTTGTAGTCATGTGTGAACTTCATATTTATTTCTTATTTTATACAGATATTCTATATAGGTTGTGTGAATGAGTGAAATGAATAGGTGAACAAGCATTGCTGTATATTAATTGCTGATCTTTAATTTATAGCTGTAAGATTTTCATAGAATTTGTAATAATTGTTAAATTTGAGATGTTGCAGGACTTTCTCTGATGTTTATAAAATTTTGTGCAACATGATTTTTCTTTCTTTAGAAAATCTAGTTTTCATATATATAAATGAAAAGGAGGTATGTGATACGGCTGTATTAAACAGGGTGGTATTGATGAAAATGAAGATCCAAGAAATGCAGCCATGAGGGAATTAAGAGAAGAAACAGGAGTCACTTCAGCAGAAGTTCTTGCAGAGGTTTGGATTGTAGATTTGACTATTTGTGCTTTAAAACTTTTGGTTGATTTATTAGTCTTCTGGTAAATTCTTTTCTTTTAACAATGCATTTGGTTCCCAGAAAGATTGGCAAAAGAGAAAAGAAAATGCTCAACTGAAAAGTATTTGTTATCGTGTTCCTTTGTTGAAGTTTTTATGAAACAAAAATCAAAATCAAATGCCAAATTAGAGAATTAAGATTAAGATATCAACCAACCTCTAATGTTATATAATATTGGTTATGTTAAGAGGGATAAAGTTCTTATTGGTGCACTCTCAAGTCCAAAACTTTAAAGAGCTTAGTTTTTCCTCTCCTTTTCTCCACTAAACAATACATGAAATGGGAAATTTTTTCCTCTCAGATGAGCTGTTATTTGTTACTTCTCTTTGGCATCTTTTGTACTTGGTCTTTATCTTTTTTCATATTGAGGGAAATGACTGTTGCCCAAGGTCTAATACGTTAGAGTACGCTATGTCCCAATTAGACCTAGAGAGAAGGCGAATAGATCTAATGCATACTTTGATAATTTTTAATTTATTTCAAATTTTAATTAATTAATTGATCGTGACCATCATCCAATTAATCAATTTAAACCACAAAGTAATAAAGTAAATTGGAGAAACAAAGACATCTTTTTTTTTTTTTAACGTGGAAAACCCCAAAGGGGAAAGACCTCAGGCCATATCCAAATACAAATAATCCACTGTAATCAAAGAGAGTGTTACCCATATATTTAGTTATTACTCTTGCCCCTTAAGAATCACCTATGTTGGTTTGCCTTTGATCCAAACTCATGCCAAACATTGTACCTAGCTCTGCTGCTGTAAATCAATGAAATCGCTCCTCGCGCCTTCTTATAATGATTGCTTGTCATCTCGTGTATCAACTCTCTATTCTTTGGTTGATGTATGTTGTGGTTGACGATCTTCAAGTATTCAATGAAGCTCCGTGATTTAGATCTCAATCACATTGTAGGATATTCTAATGAAAAACCTAATTTGTGATTAAAAATAAAGCCCTTTGATCCAAACTCATGCCATACATTCTACCTAGCTCTGCTGCTGTAAATCAACGAAATCGCTCCTCACACCTTCTTATAATGATTGTCTGTCGTCTCGTGTATCAACTCTCTATTCTTTGGTTGATGTATGTTGTGGTTGAAGATCTTCAACTATTCGATGAAGCTCCATGATTTAGATCTCAATCACATAGTAGGATATTCTAGTGAAAAACCTAATTTGTGATAAAAATAACTAAATAAATAAAGCTTTCAATCTCTCTTGCGTATGTGCAGTTTTGTCTCTTATGTTTTCTTATGTTTAGAGAATCTTAGAACACATTTTTATATTGTTGGAGTGACTAAAGATTGATTGGAAATGTTTTGGGTAAGTTTTAGAAGATTTAGAAATCAATTGGAACTTGGAAATGCATGTTTTACCAACTCTAGACATCCGAGGGGCAATCCAAGGCAAGTCTGTGCAATTGAATTCCCTCCAGTGATGTGCCCAGTGAGTTGCAGCGATCAGCCTATCACTTGAAGCTCTTGGAGTTGGTTCAAGTGAAAGCGGTCTAAGCTTTCTGCCAGACCTGTCTGCACATAGTATAGGTTTTTATGCTTCATTGATGAGTCAAACAGATTCGAAATTATTCATATAATATATAGTTGGAAACCTTCTCTAATCTAGCTTCCTGATATATAAAACTCATCACAAGATTCCAAGTATTTTATTTTTAATGATTTTTTGAAGACAGAAAGGTCAGTTTTGACAACTTCAAACTCAAAAGTCTAAGCTTCCTAACCAACATTAAGGTCTCTAAATTAATAATGCCTAATCTTAGGAGAAGTTGGTTTAATAACTTTAATTCACCCAAAATACATAGATAAATAAACAATTCAACAAGTCTCTTTTACTTGTGTCTCAAGGTGTTCATATTTTTCACCAAATTAAAATCTTGACACAAATCTATGATGAAAATGCACTCCTAATTCCATGAAACACTAGGTTACGCCATCATTGACCTTGCATTTTCAAGCCTATACTTCAAATACCTTCAGATCAAATTGTCGTATTTGCAATCTTTCTTCTGAACCATTTTAACTTTGTATATTATAGTTTTTCAGAATTACCTATATTTTTATATCATAAGTAGTTGAAGTCTCAACTTAACTAATCTCAGCAAATCAAAATATTGTCCTTGCTATTTGGGGTTGATTATACAAATCATGTTTTGCCTTTTCATTGTAGGGTCATAACTTTCATGAAATTGTATTCAATCGTATCTTTCTTTACTATCTCAAGTCTCAACCTATGTTAATTTGAATCTTTCCTTGCTTCTAGCATTATCCTCCATGTGAACTGTGGTCCTCATTGGTATAGTTATTGGTCTTTTTTGAGAATGCTTTTGATAACCCATTTTTTTGTTTCATTTAAAACCCTTAGAAAGTATTTCACACCATTAGAGTTCTGTCTTAAGGGGCCGGCCGCCTGGAATCAGTTTCGAACCTGTTGAAGATCCTTGTGGCTCCAGATCCCTCCACAAGGTCAAAAAAGACTCATTATTATTGATAAGCTTGTTTGCTGCCACAATCAGCCTGTCTGGAACTTTACATCAAGTCCTTCCGTATGGGGTAAACCGCAAGAGGACATGCTCATCCTCGAGTCAAAATGTAAATTATTGGTCTGTTGTGCATGTCAGACAATCTTAGATAATTTTTTTTTTCCTTCTTTCTTCAATAGGTAAATTGTTATCACTTCAATACATCCACAAATATAACAATTTTTAATGTTTTTTCTTTCTCGTTTTACCTCTCCTCTGTTCAAATATTTGTAATGCCACAATGCTTTTCTTATGAACTTGTTATTTAACATCTTATATTTTACGCACTAAAACATACTTGACCAACACCATTTTAATTTTGTGCCTTATAATTATTTTTAGTAACAGACAAGTTTGTGTGTTTCTGGGTGCTTGTTCTATTAAATAAAAATAAAAATTTAGACATGCCATTTGGGCTTTGCTAAGTTTCATCCCGGTCAAAATATCCACGTCTTATGTTTTAATATTTTTGACTTGTTAAGGTTAGCTTTCAGTGATTTTTTCTTTGGATCTTACTCTTGGTTTCTCTATCCATAGTTGTACTAAAGTTCAAGCAAAGAGCTCATGCTGGAAAAAAATAATAATAATAAAATATTCCCTTCTCTTTTTCCTAGTGCATGCAGTTACCAAGCCAGTTTTTGACAATATTTTCCTCATGCAGGTCCCATATTGGTTAACGTATGATTTCCCACCCGCAGTCAGGGAAAAACTTAAGCATCAATGGGGATCAGACTGGAAAGGTCAAGCACAGAAGTGGTCAGTGCATCAATTTACGCATTTACACTTGGTTACACACACACAGACGCATATGTTGAAATTAGGTGGCAGCAACTTGGGTTTGGGTTGGCATTGAAAATTAAACACAATTGAGGATTATGAAGCCCAGACAACATTAAAACTTAGTTATTATGATTGAGCAACACATTGAAGCACACAACTTCTTGACACTTGGAGGAATACAACCCCAAGGCTCTATGTTTTTGTTTGCTTCAAGTTTAGGCTAGAGTTGAAACAAGTCCAAATTTACCGAAAAAATTATTGAATTTCATTTCCCTAGTTGAGTTATTACATAAACTGTTAACCTCACCCGACCTATCTCATAGCTGCTCTTACATTGCCATTCTAGAACCAAGTTACTAAAACTATGGGAACACAACGCATAGCTCTAATATATGCTAAGTTGTGTTTGGCTACAACAGAAATGACTTTGTTAATATCATTTTTGGAAAGAGCTGATGTAAGAATTGCCATTACATCGCTGAATAACTTTGTACAACTTGTGGTTTTTCAAGCCCGTACAATGGTAAAAACTCTGGCTGCCATACATGAAGAGGCATGTTCGAGTTTCAAAGCATCCACTGTATGCAAAATAATACCAAAGGTGACTATACTAATATTTCCTCCACTCACCTTGTGTAAGCAGGACCACACGGTGATACACTCTGTTTTTCAAACCTGTCATTTGACTAGGTACTAATGCATGTTTTGTCATTTCTGCTAAATCCAGCTATCAAGTTGATGGGCTTTAGTAGTAATCCCATCCTTAAATTCTAAACTTAACATGAAAAACTTGAAAAATGGCATATTGGGTATCTAATATTGGTGGGACAGCTCTTGATCCCCGATAAAGTAGATAGTCTCGGAAAATGGTTCGTGATTCAATCTCTTGCGTTTTTAATCAGCCAGAGTTTATCCTAACAAAGTACTGTGTGGTGTGTGTAGATTTGATATGAATATCACCTTTTGGGTTTTCTATTGCACTGAACTGTCTGTAATCAGTTACTTCATTAAATTTCAACATGCAAAAAAAAACACAGGTTTCTTCTTAAGTTCACTGGAAAGGAGGAAGAAATCAATCTTTTAGGCGATGGGACCGAGAAGGCCGAGTTTGGAGAGTGGTCTTGGATGTCGCCAGAACAAGTAGTTGATCTTGTGGGTGAAACTTTTTCCCTCGTCGTGTTGTACTGGCCTAAAACCAGTGATCTGGTTTTGTGATTTAACTTCACTTCTTTTTCTACACTTTCTATGCAGGCAGTGGATTTCAAGAAGCCCGTTTACAAGGAAGTTTTGACAGTGTTCTCTCCCCATCTTCAATAGAATGTGTTTAAGTATGAAGTCAGTTCCATTGCTGTCAGACATGCAATGAATCTTTTTTCTTTTTCTTTTTTTTGGGTAACCTCGGTAAGAAATGCACTCACACCACTCTCACACACTTTTTGTCTGCACCCGGCTCGAACCCCACCCCTCCTCTTTGAGGATGGGGAGGTGATACCACGGCCTTTGGTTCAGACATGCGATGTTACCGAACTCAATTTTGGCAACTGAAAAGTCATTGCAACATGGGTTGTCACTTGTTCTCTTTGGCAATTGCTTTGCATACGAAGTCAATATAGTGGTATATATCTATTATGGATTTCTGTCTATTTCTCTAGCAACTTCGACCAGTTCTGAATCACTGGTAAGCCATTGTCATGGCCTCTCCACAAGTTGTCTGGCCCGGTCCTTACCCTCTCGACGGCAAAACAAATGCATCAGGCTCCTCATACAGGTGAGAAATTATTATATGGGTTCAGAACCGTTGAAATGGTCCCAGGTCAATCACTAGATGACACGAAATCAGTAAGTGTCAGCTTTGTGTGAGCTTTATTCATGTTTATGGTCCCAGGTCAATTACGAAACCAAAAGAGACACTTTTGGTTAGCTTTATTCATGTTTTTGTTTGCCCTTTTAAGTACTGATAAAGTAAACGTTTTCATACTTGTTTGATTTAATACTGTTCATTCTCTAATCGTAATTCCCAATAGATATTAGTATCACCTGTAAGTCCCACTAAACATCAAATATTTGATGGGGTTTGTCATGGTATTTCTCTGATTTTAATATCAACAGTAACAACTGGGTGTTTCACAATCCGATTCAAAAGTTTAAACTATTGTGTGGGATTAAAACTCAAGTTATGTACGCTCTTTAAATTTTTTATCGGAATCTGATGTGGAACAAGACTCAAATTATATATACTCGTTAAATTTTTCATCGAAATTTGATGTGGAACGAGTCTCACTTGTAACACCAGGTCGGCAGTACTACATGACAAACTTCATTTCTTTCTGACTTTTGAGCAAGGTTTGGACCTGAAAATGTTTTGTTTTTGGGTAAAAGAAAATGGTGAGCTACTTTAAAATACAGAAGACTAGCTTCCTTTAACAATTGCAGAACAATTCAAGAAATGAACTGAATAATTGGAATTAGACGACAGAATATATTTAAATAAATACTAGTACTTCAATTAGCATAATTTCCAAATTCCATTTTCGAGTTCAGTCTCTCACAAATTAAACTTCATTTTCTTAAAATTGCAATAGTTCATAAAATCAGCCCATAATTTCCATCTTTCATTTTTAGGATGAATGCATTTACCATCAATATATCCAAAAATAAATTTTAAATATTCCATGTTTCTTGGTATAACAAAATTTTTTATAAACCTCATTCTCCATTTGTTTGGATGTAAAATATTTTTAATAAATTTTTTTTATTTTTATTTTTTGTGTTTGGTTATGGTAAAATATT
>JAOTQH010000014.1:768076-778401 GCA_025631255.1 Cornus kousa | reverse complement strand
GTTGGCTCAGCTAGAATTTCAGTTAATAATACTGTCAAAGCACTTGCCATCAGAATGTACAAACACATGGAAATCAATAGCATGCTTTAACAAAACAAAGTTAATGTTTTTTTCTATTAATTTGCACAAGTCTTCTGTAGCAATGATCCATCAATCACTACGGATAATTGGCTCCCAAAAAAACACACAACAAAGTGTAGTGTAGTTCTCTAGTAAACTGTTCATTTCATTTTTTATTTTGTGCTTGTGAAAATTTTGCACTCTTTAATTAATAAATTTATTGTTATTAGGTAGTTGTCTTATGCACAGTGCACATGCGCACAATTATTTATTGGTGGTGATAAAAATTTATAATTATTAGTTAGTTGTCTTAAGCACACAGCACATGTGCACAATTATTTATTGGTGGTAATTTGGTGGTAATAGACTTACACCTATTAGTTAGTTGTCTTATGAACACTGTACATGCGCACAATTATTTGTTGGTGGTGATAAATTTATAGTTATTAGTTACTTGTCTTAGGCACAATGCACATGGACACAATTA
This sequence comes from Cornus kousa, assembly GCA_025631255.1. Classification (NCBI taxonomy): domain Eukaryota; kingdom Viridiplantae; phylum Streptophyta; class Magnoliopsida; order Cornales; family Cornaceae; genus Cornus; species Cornus kousa. The sequence continues at coordinate 777,854 of JAOTQH010000014.1, read as the reverse complement.
TATTAGTTATAGAATTTGAAAACATCGTGTTAAAATTTCGCACTCTTATAATTCTTTTTTGCGTGTGTGAAACTCAAGGGCCTCACATTTGAAAGTTTGCCTAGGGCCTCTGAAAATATTTGGAATCTCATGGCCGGCCCTGGATTTTCCACGTGGGTTTCTACTACCAGGTTGGTATGTTGTAGCAAATTGATCAAATTTTCTCAATTTATTCGATTTAAATCAGATTTGGCGCTTGCCCAGTTGAATCCTTACTTGTCAGACTCAGTTTCTGATGAACAAACTGTATGCACCCAAAACCATAGTTCTTTAGGTTATCACATAGCGGAATTAGATTCATCTAGGGTTATTGAAATTCTGAACAATTTAAGAAGAGAACCCAGTCTTGCATTTTCATTTTTTCGTGAATTGAAGGAAAATGGGTTTCGGCATACCGTTGGAACTTACATGATGATTATTAGGATACTATGTTATTGGGGTTTGGATATGAGGTTGGATTCGATTTGGTTGGAGGTTATTGGTTCGGAAGAAGAGGATTTGGGTTTCAATGTTTTGGTTTTGTTTGAAGCAGTTGTGGAGGGGCTTAAGGCTGAGGGGCCCAATAAGTTGGTTCGAGCATTTGATGCATTGGTTAAGGCTTATGTTAGTCTTGGCATGTTTGATGAGGCCATTGATACTTTGTTTAGAACAAGAAGGCGTGGATTCATACCGCATATAATGACATGTAATTTTCTTATGAATAGGTTGATTGTGAGTGGTAAAGTGGATATGTCTGTGGCCATTTATCAACAAATGAAGAGGCTGGGTCTGAGTCCTAATGTTTACACCTATGGTATTGTGATTAAGGCACTTTGTAGGAAAGGCGATCTGGAAGAGGCTGTTGACATCTTTCAGGAGATGGAGGAAGCTAGAGTAACCCCCAATATCTTTACTTACGCGGCTTATATTGAAGGGCTTTGCACACATCGGAGGTCTGACTTGGGGTATCAAGTGCTCCAAGCATGGAGTGAGGTTAATGTGCCAATCGATGTATATGCTTATACTGCTGTGATTCGTGGGTTTGTCAAGGAGTTGAAATTGGAAAAAGCGGAGAGTGTCTTATTTGATATGGAAAAACAGGGGCTGGTCCCAGATGCATACTGTTACACTGAATTAGTTCGAGGATACTGTAAGATCGGGAATATAATTAAAGCTCTGGCTATCCATAATGAAATGGAGTCAAAGGGTATCAGAACTAACTGCGCGATCATTAGCCCAATCCTTCAATGTTTGTGTCAAATGGGTTTGACTGCAGAGGCAGTAGACCAATTCAATAACTTTAAGGACTTGGGGATTTTCCTTGATGAAGTCTGTTACAATATTGTGGTCGATGCTTTCTGCAAATTGGGGAGAATGGAAGAAGCGTTGAGGATGCTTGCTGAGATGAAGGGTAGGAACATGGTTCCAGATATTGTGCATTACACAACTTTGATGAATGGATACTGTCTTCATGGAAAACTTGCTGATGCGTTGGATTTATTTGAGGAAATGAAAGAATTGGGTTTAAAACCTGATATTGTTACTTACAATGTTCTTGCTGGTGGGTTTGCTAGAAATGGCCTTGCACGAGAAGCACTTTACCTTCTTAAAAATATGGAGGCAGAAGGCTTGAAACCCAGCACTGTTACACACAACATCATCATTGAAGGCTTATGCAAGGGGGGCAAGGTGAAGGAAGCTGAGATGTTTTTCAATAGTTTGGAAGAAAAATGTTTTGACAATTATGCTGCAATGGTTAATGGATATTGCGAAGCGGACTACACAAGAGAGGCCTATGAAATTTTTAAGAGGCTTTCTAGGCAAGGAATCATAATGAAAAAGAGTTCTTGTTTAAAACTTCTGACAAATTTATGTATGGAAGGTGAAAATGACAAAGCCCTTTTGCTATTTGAGGCAGTGTTGTCTTCAGATGATGCCCCTTGCAATATAATGTACAGTAAGCTTATATCTTCTCTTTGTCGGGCCAGAGATATGATAAAGGCTCAGCGGGTCTTTGATACTATGGTTGGGAGAGGGTTGACTCCTGATGTCATTACCTACACAATGATGATAAATGGTTATTGCAGAGAGAATTGTTTGCGGGAAGCCCGTGATCTTTTCAATGATATGAGGGAGAGGGGTATTAAACCTGATGTTATCACTTACACGGTTTTGCTTGATGGCCATTTTAAAGTAAATTTGAAAAGGGCTAGATCCCTTACAAATGCAGAAGGGAAAAAAGAAGTAATAAAGGACATTTTGACTTTTCGGAATGAAATGAAGGATGTGGAACTAAAATCTGATGTTATTTGTTACACAGTTTTGATTGACAGTTTCTGTAAATCAGATAATCTTCAGGATGCTATTGGCCTCTTTGACGAAATGATTGATAGAGGTCTAGAACCTGATACAGTGACGTACACAGCTCTCATTTGCGGTTATTGCAGCCAAGGAGACGTGGATAGAGCTGTAACCCTTTTTGATGAGATGTCTTCTAAGGGTATACAGCCGGATACATGTACCATGACAGTATTGCACCATGGTATTTTAAAGGCCAAGAAAGTGCAGTTTCGACATTAAGGATTGTAGTGATTCTCACAGGGTAGATGAACCCAAATCTGCATATTAGTGCCATCAAACATATTTTCAGGTAGAGTGTGATAAAATATTCTATGGATTCTCATTGTTTTTGTTTCATTTGGAAATACTTAGAGAACATCTTTTATTGCAGTGAACAATGGCCTTTGATGTAGCTGCAGGCCTGAAGAAATAGAAAAGTGTTGTGGCCCATGCAGTGAGACACTTGGAAGTTGTTTATTTGAAGGTATTGAACAGCTCTTTAGCCTCAAAGAAGCTATCTATGCACTTAAATGTTTTGACTCAAATAGTTTACATATGTATTCTCAATTTATATTTCATTTTGTATATCTTGTATTTTTTACCCCGGTAAATTGTATATATTACTAGTAGTTTTTCCTTTTAGTTGGTGAAAGAGAAGAAGAATTATTGTTCTATAGATATTTAGTCATGAATGCATCTAGCATGTCTTCCACCTATATTTGTCCGATATTTGAATATCCAATGATGAACTATAATGTTTTCCCTTGTCCATTAATTGTCTATTTCTTGATGATTGACTAAAGCTGTCATGATTTGTCTTTTAAAACTGACATTTGAAAATCCTGTGTCATGTTTGGAAAACCAACTCAAGCCCTTTATTTGAATCAATGGAGGAATCATAGTAGAAACACTCTTATAGAATTGACAATATCTGAATGAAACTGAAAGTTGTTTATACTGGACTAGCAGGATAACTAAAAATATATAGCTTAGTTATGTGTTGGATACAGGATGGAATTTGCTGAGATAGAATTGTCATGTGATGGACACTGCAGGCATTTTTTTTTTCAGTGGTAGGCTCTGAACAAGGGTTTATTATTGAACAGACAAACTTCCCATGCTTGGTTTCTGTTAGTGGTGGTGGAACTTCCTCAATTTAAGTCTGCACAATTTGAAATGTATTTCTGAATTAGAAATGATTGGAGAGGAGGAAATTAGAAATACTAGTGCAACTATAGCATAAAAGACTACATAATTTATGTATTTTTGGATATTGTGAGGAGTTAATCATGTTCATGTTTAGTATTTAAAGAATAGAGAAATACAAATCAGGAGGTTCCTTTTCAGAAGGTCAAGCTCATTTTAGTGGATGTAAACTTACTTTGTGGTCGATTTAATTTTATAATGGTATTTGAAACAAGAAAAATGATTATATATATATATATATTATTATTACCTTATTTTAAAATGTCTCATGTGATTAAGCATATAAGTGTGGTGTTGGTAATTGGCACCTGAATCTGGAGGAAAACTTCCTCCGTGAGCTTTATGCGGTGCTTCCAACAGATTTTCTCAGTTCTCAGGCATTGTAAAAGTGCTACTTTTGTCTTTTTCTTTATATTAGGACTTTGTCTTGCATACCTAGAGTTAGAAGAACCTGATTTAAATATCTTTAGGTCTGAATGCTTGGCAGACAACTTATCACGCAGTCAACAATTTGAAGTAATATTGGTTAATGGCCTCCTGACCCTTGATCCATGGCTATGTTGAAGTTACCCTTGACCCTTGATATCCCTATGGCAAATAGAGTCTGCATTGTGCTCCTTTTGATGCTTGAAGATGGAGCTGCCAATAGTTATCTTAGACAGATCTTCATAAAATCATGTAAGCTCTCCGCCTTTATACAGTCCACAATTTTTTACAACTCATTTAGCTTTGTTGCTATGTGGTGAAAAAAGCAATGGGTGATATCAACTTATTCCTTATGCATAATTATATCATATGCTTCTTACTTATGTTGCTTATGATTGCTATTTACTGCTTTTCCGTTGGAGAAATGAATACTTTGATTTCCACACAAGCAGATATGAAGTAGGCTACACAGACTTCAGCCAATTTGAAATAACCAAATTGAAATACTTTGGGCCCTTTAATTTTGGGCAGGGTAGCGTCAGGCCCCCAACCATCGATTGTTCCACGGACATAAGTTGCAGCTGATGCATGCATCAGTCCTTTCTTGGAAGTTAGAAGTTTGGGCCTGAATGGCTGTAGGCAAGGTGTGATATCTGGTCATATTCTCATAATCGAAACTCTTGACCTGACTCAAAAGAGGTCGACCACTTCTTTAAATATATATATATATATATATATTTTGTAAACTCAGAAAAAAGAACTGATGTCTACTTATTTAAGCATGTTTTGTTATATTTAAATGCTTTATAATAATATTCAAGGTGTACAACATAACTGTAGATTTAGGCGTGCATCATGTGTCTTCAATTATAGTCATCTTTTTCACTTTGGTATTACCCGTATTCCCCTTTACTTAAAATATCAATCGATGCTACCTTATTATTATTATTTTCTTTCCCAAACCTACCTATATTTGCTTGTGCTGATGCGCTGCATTTCCACATCAAACCTTTCTAGACATAATTTTCTTGCATTTAGGAATTATCTCTGTGGGTGGGATATTATATGTGTTTTCTGGACTCATTTGTTTCTTATACTTCTTTTTCTTCCAAGTGATGGTAACTACCTCTAGAATGTTAGCGTTAGTAATTAGTTATACTGTCACAGATCAAACTCTCTTCTTAATTGCTGTTTGTTGTTCTTTCTGCTTGATATTTTGGGAGATCACTACAAGAATTAAGGGTATTGGTGACAGCCCTTTAGGGACAATAGAAAAACTGTCCCTAAAGACACCCCTTTTGGGGACAGTCCTAACCGTTCCGTCCCTAAAAGACCCCTTTTGGGGACAGTCCTAACCTTTCCGTCCCTAAAAGACCAAAAAAATGAAAACCCCAAATTAGTGACAGACTTTTAGAGACAGTACAAAAAACTGTCCCTAAAGACACTAGTTTGGGCACGGTCTTTAATTACCGTCTCTAAAGGCCCAGATAAATGAATTTTTTTAATAGAAAACATAATTAAAATTTAGTCTTTAGGGACGGTAAATGTACTGTGACTAATGTGACCTAAATAAACGACGTAGTTTTTGTCTATAGGTATATATATCATTGCCCACGCAGAACCCTCTACAGAACTCTGCGCTGTCTCTCTCGTCCAAGCCCTAGCTTTCTCTCTCTGCTCTCTTTCTCTCGTCCAAGCCCTATCTTTCTCTCTCTGCTCTGTCTCTCGCGTCGAAGCGCTATCTTTCTCTCTCGATCTGCTCTCTCTCTCTAGATGAAGAAGATGCCGACAAGATGATGTTGTAGCTTTGATATTGCCTCGCTATTCGGGTTCTCTATCTGGTTCGCCTCGCTATTCGAGTTCTCCCTCTGGTTCGCCTCTCTATTCGAGTTCTCCCTCTTGTTTGGACACGACAAACAACCATTTGGAGCCACAATATCCTCAATTTGGAGCAAAAAATCAAGGTTTTATTTTATTTTTTATTTTTTTTCTTGAATCTTCCTGTTAGCGCTTGAGTAATCATCTCCCCATTGTAAACCCTAAATTTCAGCCTCATGGCTGATCCCTTCCAAACAATAGAACAAGAATCCTGCCTAATCCTTCTCCGTTCCAATGGAAAACTCTGCAGTTGGTCGATCTAGATTCAAGGAGGAGTAAGCTTGGCCATGGCTTCCATTGTTGCTTCAATCTTGTACTCTTTACTGGTGCTTCAACAGTTCTTCAATTTCATCCCTAATCGTGAGTTTTATTTGACTTTCTACTTTCGTTTAGTTTTGATGTTGTGAGATAAATTGCTGAGAATATGAATTTGATTGTGAGATTGAGGTTATATATATATATATAATGGTTGAATCTGGTTTTTGGGGCTGCTTCGCTGCACTCCTTTATTGTGGTATTTGCTGCCTTGTGATCTCTTTGTGGGTGTGATTTGGCTTGGATAGTTCGGTGGAGATTGGCATTGGGTATGCTTAAAGGAGAATGGGTTGTTGCTGATTTGCTCTTCTCCCCTTATACGTTGAAATTAATCCCACACTTGAATGGATTAATTTCAATATATACTCTCTTTCAATCTCATAAATTATTTGCTATTTAAAGTCTTTCAATAGGCAAGTCAAATAAAAACATTTTCAGAAGAATGCGTCAGGATTTTAGTATGATGTACTATTAAAATCACTGGGCCTTGACTTCTTTCGGGTGGAGAATATTTTCTTTCACTTTATTTTCTAACGTTCTTTTATTTCACAAGTCATTTAATTTACAACTTCTTTTGGAAGAATATGTATAGATTTGCATTTAACTGTCAAACAAGACCATGTTCTGTGGAAGCAAGTAGACCAGCGACCTTCCCTTTTTTCTTTATCGGTAATTAATCTTTTCCATCCTTTTCTTTGATATGGAATAATGTGGCTTGTACTGAATTTGATGTTTTATGTTTTTCCTGTCCCCTTTCCATGTCGTATAGTTAGTTGTAGGTTTTTCATTCATTTTTCTCTCTTCCGTAATCTTTTAATCTTGTTCTTTAGTTGTTGTTCTTGTGGTAGGTTGTAATTTGTCTTCCATTTCAATCTAAATAGTTACTAACATGCTCTTTTTACAGTATCATTTTGATCGAAGCAGTAGCGTGAAAGTTGTACAAGACCCAATTGATTTTCTTTCTAAGCGCCTAAAAAAAAAAAAAGAATGCTTAGAAATAACATCAATTGGTCTTGTACACCAAACACCTTGATCTGGCCAAGTACCTTGATTCGGCAGATGATTTTGATATAGAAATAAATGAACCAGGTAAAATTAGTCTTTGGAAATATAAGATGATGTACTTCTCTACTCAAAATATCTGCAAGACTATTATTACTACCTTTGATGTGTTCAAAAGTAATATCATAACCAGCATTTATAATTCTAACAGTAAAGTTCATCCATCTGGTTCTTGAAGATTTGTTAGATTCTATATTAGCATAAAATTTAACAATTGCTTCACAATCAGTGCGTAATGTGAATGGATGAGAAAGTATAAATAATCTAAAATTATCAAGTGCATAGTTAATAGCAAGAATTTCATAATCAAGAGAAGTTAATCTTCCCTTTTCTTTGAACTTTCCGCTACCAAATCTGTAAATGGCTTCATCAGTCTTTGGAAGGTATTTATGTTTCTTTTTATAAAGAACGCCTCCCCATCCTTCTTGACATCCATCTGTTTCAACAATCTTATTATCTGTGTCAAGAGGTAAAGATAATTCTGGTAGATCTTTAACTAGATCTTTAATTTTTCTGACAAGATTAACATCTTGCGCATTGAAGTATCTTTGGCCAGTTTTTCCTGTTTTGCTAAACAGGGGACCAGCAATTTTGCTGAGATCTTTTATATAATCTCTTGCATAATTGAGAAGTCCTAAGAACTTCTGAAGTTCTTTCAACTCTTCAATTCTGTCAGGAAAGTCCAAAATCTTTTTAGCTTTGTGAGCTTGGAGTTTGACCTTTCCATTACCAATTTCTGCCCCTAAAAAGTCAATATAGCTTTTAAAAAGCTGTATCTTCTTTTTAGATGTAATTATGCCATGGTGAACAAACTCACCAAGTATAATCTGAAGATGTCCTACATGCTCTTGTTTTGTTCTGCTAAAGACAAGAATGTCATCAACATAAACTAAACAAAACTTTTTATGCTTAAGTAGGATATCATCCATCTTTCTTTGAAACACACTTGGAGCAGTCTTCAAGCCAAAGGGCATTACTAACCATTCGAAGTGGCCTCCTGGACATGTGAAAGCTGTCCATTCAATGCTTTCTGGATGCATTTTGACTTGCCAAAATCCTGATTTGCAATCGAACTTTGAGAAGCACTTAGCATCTTGTATGCTGTTTATGAGCTGCTTCTGGTTAGGAAGAAGCTTATAGCCATCTGCTTCGCAATTGTCATTCAACCTTTTGTAGTTGATAACCATTCTGCTTTTTCCTCTGACTTCTTCTGAGTGCTTTATTACAATAAAGGCTGAGGATCTATGTCTGTTGATGCTTTTTCTGATTATTCCAAGCTTAAATAGATCTGAAATATGCATTTCAAATTCTTTTATCTGCTCGTTAGTAGCTTCCAAATCTTTGGTTACTACTGTATAATTAGGATTCTTTATTCTTAATTGGCAAAAGATTTTATCCTTTTCCCAATACTTAAGAATATTTTCTCCAATATTAGCTTCATTTTCCAATTTATCAATGAGGCGTTGGATGTCTGAATCTGTTCCTTGACTTTTATGAATCAGGTTGTATAAATTGTTGAATGAGACAATATTGTCACAATTAATGGATATCTCTTCATGATCACTTTCTTCTTGATATCCTTCTTCAAAGATTTGATAAAGATTATCCTGTAGATCATTCTGTTGATCAGAATTCTCAATATCTTCAGCTATGAGGTTATTCTTGCAACTTCCCTTTATTTCACATGTGCATGTGTCATCAGTTGATTCATGATGCTGTGTCTTGTGAGTCTGATAGGGAGTTTGGTTCTTGGGTATAGGTATAGGGGTGTCACCACGCTTCTGCAGCACTTCTGATTATTTACGGGTAGAGTCTGGAGAGGCGATAAGGTGAGATTCTTGAAAATCACGAGGTAGTCTCTTGAAAGAAACATTCCTCCAGTTTGATGAAGTAAAAAGTCAAATCCAATGATTAGATCAGTATGTAAACCAGTAAGGTCACGTACATAGATCGTAGGCATGGAGTAGACTTGATCAAAGGTATAGCAAGTGGAAGAAAACCTAATTTGGGTGCTTATATATATATATATATATATATATTCCTGGTTGCAATGTTTGTAGTTCCTTGACAAAAAATATATTTGTTCTCAGTTCTCTCTTGTGGCAGAATCGGTTGTTGTTTAAGCATCTTGTGAATTGTGTTTTGCATTGCAGTTTAGCTTTAATGATGCAGGTTGGTATTCAATAGGTGGGCATACTATTATATATTTTTGAGGTCGTCAATTGGAATCCTAGACTGCCTGAATAGTTACTGTTATATACTATTGAGGTGGGCATACTATTATACCCAGAATGCTCTATTTTTTATTTATTTATTTATTTTTTAAAGAATATGATGGATCATGAATATTGGAGAGTTGCATTTCTTTTTCACTGTTAATGATATTTTATAGATGTTTTGATTTCTTTTACAGGGCTTTTGTGTATGAAGTGCTTGGGTGTTAAGCTGTTGGAAATAACTATTTCATCTCTACTTAGGTCCCTTTGCCATATAAGAAAGGGTAAGTTCCTCTATGTGATTAGTGCTGGATTCT
>JAOTQH010000014.1:734306-746133 GCA_025631255.1 Cornus kousa | reverse complement strand
GTATAAGAGACAGGTGTTAAATGAGTGAATTAAATAGATAGAAAAAAGAGAAATACACAAAGGGCAACAACCCAAGGAAAGCCCACACAACAAGCATCCTACAAAAGAGAAAAGACAACCCTAACAAAAAGAAGGGCTAAAGCCCTACACAGGGGCAACACAACAGCCCTTAGCTAGCAACACAATAATGCACCAGTAGGGACATTCCATCAGCAACAGCAGCTACAGAGAAGAGAAAAACAGAGGAACCATCCATCAAATACTAAGAAGAGTTGAAGACTGAGGCTTGTCAAGCTCCAAGAAGCAGTAATAGATCTATTTACTGTGTTGTCCCTCATCTTGGAAGAAAGAAAGCAGCAACAAATGACTTCAAAGATGGTTTTCCAAACAGCAACAGATGTAGAGTGATTGCACCTGAAGATACGGTTGTTTCTTTCCCTCCAAATATAGTATATACAACTGGCTAAACACAGCTTGAAAGTGTAAAATGTGATGGACTTACGATTCTAGATTACAGAAGCCCACTGGACGGAAGCCTGGCCAATCATAATGTCCAATATAAATTTAAAAAGTATGCCGGTAAATCTTCCAAAAAGATGCAGAAAATATGCCACTGGTATGCCGGTAAATCTTCCAAAAAGATGCAGAAAATGTGCCACTGGGAATGAGGTGGGAGTGAGACTTAGCATTGGATATACAAAGATAGCTTATGTTAGGATGATAAAGAAAAACAAGACAATAGCCATCCGTAGTGTGGAGTTTATAACCAATTTCCATCTATAAAACAAAAGAATGAGAGGGCAAATTTTTATGAAACCAAATAAGATGTGACCAAGGAACTAAAGGAGAAGTAGAGGCAACAGAACTAAGAGTGTGCTTAAAATTGAATGAACCATTTGGGGAAAGAAACCAAAAAACAGAGTCTCAGTTGGGAGAATTAATGGATGGGCATTGTTGAGAATTTTGAAGGGATGAGGTAAGAGTGAAGAAGCTAGAGTGAACTCGCCATTGGTTGTGATGAATCAAGGCACTGACTTTGGTTTGATCCCCCCACACGAAGTTGGATATAACTGAGCAATCTACCTTCTCATCCAAAGGACCTATTGGAAGCCAACATTCATGCTATTGCAAAATGTCTTTGCCATCGCCAACTCGGTGGCGAATAAAGGACGAACTAGACCTATAAGGTTGGGCAAACGTCTCCAATTCAATGAGGAGTTGAGGACTGTTGAGGGACTTTGAGAGACCAGAAACTTTTAGATTTAAAAATTATCATGGACCCAGTCAAGTCAAAGGGACTGCATCATCTTTGAATAAATTCCATATATGTCTCACTACAGAAACTTTATTCCACGTGTCCAAATTTGGTTGTCCGATTCTTCGAGATATCCTTGATCTTTAGGTGTACAAACCTGATTCCTAGCCACCCTTGCTCCTGTGCTTTCAAGATCAACGCATGTCCAGCAGAATGCTCTGAGCCAAGGTTTGAAAATTTGGTTGAGTCTTGGTGACTCGGCCGAGTCGAAATGGAATAGGCCCATCGAGATACCAAGTGTGGTTGATATCTCGGTGCGAGTAAAAATTGCACATGAATCGACGAAGAAGAAGCTGTCATTTGCCTTGTTGTTGACGTTGGAAAACCTTGTTGGAGTGGTCTGCTTGAGGTGAAAAACATTTAAGCTAGAGTTTCTTACTAGCGGTGACAAGGCTCGGGAAGGCTCCATTAATTTTTACAAGACGTGCTCATTGCCCAGATATGATCGTAGTCTTTGGGCATTACATTTAAGCCCTTCAACATTCTAATTTTGAAAGAAAATTAAAATATCTGCCCTCATTGTTTCATAATTACAAAAAGAACTTAATTACATTGTGTAAATATAGAATTCCTAATTGAACTAAAAATAATAATTCACATTTGTTATCCTCTTATTATATTATTAATTTTATGTTATAAATTTGTATTTATTTAAGGTTTAAGTTCATTTTTACTCATTAATTTATTATTAAACATAAATTATTAAAATTTAATAGCACCAATGACTTAGAATTCATGTATTGGCTGTTACTTGTAGTAAATGATATTAAGAAATGTAACAAAAATCACTAAAATTTAAATTAAAAGAAACTTATATTTATTGTACTATGCTGTAAAAGACAGCCTGACACGCTGCTTCGATGGCTCGATATGAAAGACGACCAGCTCCACAACTTTGAGTGCCATATCTTCCAAAACCAAGTTGTGTACCATCGTCCGGTTTGCAACCCCTACTACATCTGCCTTACGATATTTACTATATTTCGTATGTTTCGGATATAGTACGTCCCCCTTTTTTTTAACTTTATGAAATCCACACTTTGACACCTGAGATTCCGTAACAAGTAGATACTTCCGCAGGAGCATTGCATACTAGTAAATTTGGGGCCCAATGTGTGAGGTCAAAAGAAATTCATGACCTTGAATTTTGGTTTTTCTATTCTATGTTCTATTCAGGCCTTCCTTTTCTTGTTCTCCTCCTATTGGAAATTGTTCTTTTCCATTTATTGTGAAGGTATCTTTCTTGAGAAATGATTCTTTTCCATTTATTGTGAAGATACGCCTTCACTCTCTTTCTCTTGTACGGTGTTTCTTTCCTTTAATGCAAGTTCTTTTCATTTAGAGGAATATACAAAGTTACTAAATTATTGTGGTATGTATTAATGAGTTATTCATAAGATATTGAAAAAGGTGATTAAACAACTAAAAAATGAGAATAGTGTCAAAAAATCAATTTGGATCTATGTTGGGATGGTCAACTGTGGAAGGCTGGAAGCTAATAAATTTTAAGGAGACTAATGGAACAATGTAGAGATAAGAAGGAACATCTTTGCTCCACAAGTCCTCTTGTTTGCACTCAAGAGGAGTTGAAAGACGTGATTAAGATCTTTAGAGCAAGGTTGTTAAAATTGCGATTCGGGGTCGTAGAATTGCACAATTCTATGACCCCAGCCCCCAAAATCGTTTCAAATCGCAACAAAATTGTGCATTAAGTAGAATCAGGGTAGAATAGTGGAATTGCACGATTCTGTTAGTAACTTAGTATGTTACTCAGTGGGGTCTTCATGATCTACCCTTTGGGCTACATTCTATATTTGAACTTGGAGTGGTACTTTTATACATTTTTGTGTTTTGGAATTATTCTTGCTATGTTTTGGAGATATAATTGTTTAAGAAGTTAGATTAAATTGTTTTTTTACTAGTTTGGTACAATTTTACGATTCTCAATCCGATTCTACGAAGTCCCCAATGATCCTACGTAGAATCCTGATCCTAACAACCTAGCTCAGGAGGACTTACACAAGATTATAGGCCGAAAAAGGCAATGTATTGTCTCAAAGAATCTCACAATGTAGTGGTTTGATAAATTCAATCAGGTGGCATCAGCAAATGGATTGAAGAGCATTCATTTTTTGTCAAACTGGTTCAAATGAAACTGTAGTCCTTGTGGTCAGATGATATTATGATTATGGAAGTGATGTTGATGGCATTAGAAACTTGAAGATTTGCTTGAGTAAGCACTTCCACATGACGGATTTGGGAAAACTAGGTTATTATCTGCGTATTGAAATAGCTGGATCGAGGAAAGATATTTCTCTTTCTCCAAGGAAATATGTGAGGGATCATTGGATCTTCTTCCTGATACAGGGATGTTTGGTGCCAACTCTTTTGTAACACCATGATGGATTTTAGTACCGAGTTTAGCATAGACAAGGGTGAAGCTGTGAGGTTCCTGGATAATATAGAAAACTTGCAGATAAAGTTGAATATTTGACTGTAACTGCGCTATAGATTGTTTTGCAGTTGGAGTACCGAGTCAAGGTATGCAGACTGATGCTGTGTCTAATCTCAAGATACTTAGATAGAGCTCTTCATAATGAATTAGTGTTCAAATTATCTGACAACCTTAATATGCCTTCACAGATAATTGACTGGGCAGGTGATGTACTTGGCAAAGTAAGAAGCAGCGTAGTGGTTCGGTAAGTGCAGAAGCTGAATACACGGCAATGGCTCACACAGCATGTGAAATGTTCCGCATAAGGCAGTGTAGTGCCTTCGAAGATGTTGGTAGCTATGCACACTGCTAGTAACCCAGTATTTCATCACTCATGTATACACAAAGTATATTGAGATTGATTACCAAATTTTGAGTGATGTGGTTATAAAAGAAACAGATTACAACTTCTTGTAACAGGCTGCATATGATTGAGTGGGAGTGATAGGAATATATATATTTTTAATCTACTGGGTATTGTTAAGAGGCACTCCATCTACTGGGTATTATTAAGAGGCACTTCTGTACCTTCTTACTCTCTTTTCTATGATTATATGTACTCGTATAGGAGTCAGCCCACTTGGCTTAGCCGACTGACATTCACTCATACATTTCTTTCTCTCTCGTAATGATTAATGATAGTGTGGTCATAGAGCACTGGTTAGGTTAAAAAACTTTCAAGTTGGCTGACAAGGCCAAGTGCGCTTGACAATACAGAATTCTGCCAATCAAGAGTATCATGTGAAATATAATATATATATAAATATATATATATATTAGTATAATTATAAGGCAATATTAATTTGGATGAGTGGCAGTATGATGAGATGATGGAATATGAGATGAATATATTTCTAGGATGCTAGAGGAGGACAATCGAGAACAAGATGACAAAAAGATATGTACTTATCAAAAAAAAAAAAAAAAAAAAAAAGGATGATAAAAATATTTTTAAGATTTATGAACCAATGTGCCCTGAAGATGAGCAAGTAAGCCTATGAGAAAGATTCACCTGGTTCAAATCAAGCGAGCTATAAGGAAAAGGAGGGAAACAGAAGAGTAGAATGCAGTTCAGGGTAGTAGCATAAAATGATAGCTTATTGTCACGGATACACAGACATTTTCCAAGAGTCCCATGTCTGATGTGCATTGAGTGGCCCTGAGCTTCTTAAATGGGTTTGGGAACCCAAGTGTCACTGGCCCTTTTGGGTGTGGAACCTGCCCATCATGACATTATGCTTTAGTGGAAAATACGGCCCTAGATAAAGCAGCTTGGTGAAAGGATTCACGTAGCCAATCCCAAGTAATTGGGACTTGATGCCTTGTGAATGGAGTCTGAAATGAACGAGTATTTTCATTCCTAACTAATAGAAAATGAGCTTTTGATAATCCAGAAGCATGCATTTGGTGGTGCTATTTCGGAAATGTATATTTTTTGAAGCACAAATTTGGAAAGAAGTATGGAAATTAAAAAATTATGAAGCAAAAACAACTCAGTTCAGATGTGCTCTGGAAGTGTGTTATTCTGCTTTTGGCGCATGGCAGCAGGCTTACTCCCCTTAAAAGCTTCTAATAATTATGTGAATTTGTAATATTTGGCATGTCAAATTTTTTATTAGGATGTGAAATATTTGCAACTATTTGGATTTCAAACTGTCTTGATAATCTTATTTGTATGTCCTTTTAGCCAGACAGATACCTTGAACTATTTATTGCGAGTGATGTGTGTGTGTGTGTGTGTGTGTGTGTGTGTGTGTGGGTGCGTGTGTGGTGTTTTAACATCTTGTTATTGAGCAGGTCAAAGAGGCAATGTGACTAGACCCTTTCCCCAGGGACAGATGCTGGATGCAAAAGTGGAATTAGAGAGACAAGGCAACAAAGAACCCAGACTCCAGTCCCATGAGCAAGACATGGAAATTGGTTATGAGGACAAACCTTTGCCATTGACTTTTGAAGATCTTGAGCAGAAATTCCAGGGTGAAATTATGAAACTGATGAAGGAACAGTGGGATGCAGAAGATGCAGAAAATGCGAGGCACAGGGAGGTCGGTGCGTAGTATAATAATTGCTTTTCCTTGACTAACACGTGTCATTTTCTTATCCATGATTTGTTTCTGATGAAACCTTGCTCTCATAAAATGGTTAAAATAATTTCCAACAGGATGAACATGCTGTCACTGCCTGAAAGTTCAAATTCCCACACGGGATATGGTTTGGAAATATAGAATGCAAAACACAAACTTCCTCCTCCTCCCCTTCTTTTCCTCCTCCTTCCCTTCCAAATAGGTGAAAGAAAAGGAAGTAGTGAGAAACACAATTTCAAGATGAGCTGATCTTCCAATTCCCGAATTTTCTAATGTTTTTTTCCTTCTGTTTTTCAGAAAATAATAGAGATTAATACCCGATACCAGGAGAAACTATCATCACTCCGAGCCAAACAAGCCAATCGTGGAGAAGAGTTTCTGCACAAGGAATTACAGGCACGGCGACACCAATATCAGCAAGCTGAAATGGACCACCACCTGACCAACACAGCCCCAAGGGACCCTTATGGTTATGGTGGGGCTGCAGCGGCAGAAGCACAAGCGCATCGAGCGTATTCCGCCGATCGATTTGAGCCCTATAGAGAGCAAACTCCATTTCTTGGGGCTGGGATAAGTCAAGGAACTGAGGGAAGGGTTCCATACCCCCACGGACGTGTTTACAACAATGCTGGTGCTCGCTATCGATAATGGCCATCTCCGCAACAATACTGGTCCCTGTGCTTGCTATCAGACACTAGTGTGAAACCCTATCCCTTGGTCAGACCAATTTACTGATTTCATCTTTGGCTTTAGTTGATGTTCTTGTTCCAGTATGCGGTGTTTAAATGTGAAATAGGGAAACATCATCTTTTCATCGACTAGATATGAAGCAGTCAACTAAAATATGAATCATCAGTTTCAAAACTGGCTCTAAATGGCCATAATATAGATCCTCGGATTTTTAGGAACCTCTCTCTCATGAGCCCCCTTTCTGTTGCCTAGTTGATTTTTTCGTGTTTAAGTTGCCAAGTCTTTTCAACCCATGAGGTCTTAACAGTAGATTTTTCAGTGTATGATACGATTCTCTATCTTTTTATGGTGGCATGTAATTTCATGAGTCATGACAATACACAGATAATATATATATATATATATATATATATATATATATAGGATCCTAAATCTTATGGTGGCATGTATTTCACGAGTCACGAGTCTTGGCAGTACACAGGTATATTAGTGGAAGTGTTGGTTTCTATGCTCTCTACTCGTTATTTGTTACCTTTCTTAGGCTGAAATCTGAAGTGACGCCTTTGATTTTTACAAAAATTTCAAAAATAAAGAGGTGAGATTTAAATAATGTACAAGTTGGTTTTATATGCAAGCACTCACAGTTGGTGTGTACGTACAAATGACTCATCATTTTGTGCTATTCCTGGTTAATTTACCCAACCATATGCTCTCTAGTGTAATATAGTATATAATTAATGAAGTTCAAAGGCAATTAACAAATATATATATGGTTAGAATTTAAGAGCTAAACTCCAATTTTCTCAAATTGTACCGGTGAAAGCTTCATAACTATATGTTTATCCGTTTATAACTTGTAGCAACTGTAAGTGGAAATTGTAGGGCTGCTGGATTGTAACATGCAGGTTACATTTTTTAAACTGAAAACGGCCTCTTCGTGTAGAGTCTACCTCCATAGTGAGTAGCATTTATGGCAAATATTAATTACATCCTTCTTTTTCTTTTTCTCGTGGTTCTTTAATCAATTTTTTCTCTCCATACACCATTTACGAGTGAATATTAGTTTTAAAAAAGTACCAACCATTTGCTCATACCAACAGTAAGTTCAGAAACTGTACTAAGTTGCACCAGAGCCCTTAAAAAAATCTCCAAAGCTGTCATGTTTTTATAGAAGCAAATTGAATAGCAAAACAAGATCAAGTTGTAGGTTTGCTTGAGATTGATTGACAGTCTTCTCTCATATACAATTTTGAATATATATATATATATATATATATAATATAATAACACCACCAGAATAAAAAATAAAAAAAAAATAAAAAAAAAATAAAAAAAAAACAAGGCTATATAATTTGAAGCTACCAAATACAGTAACAAATAGTAAGTAGTTCTCAGGAAAAACATAATGTTGTTTCACAGTGAGATGGCAACCTAACTGACCAATTACCATATTGATCATGTAGAAAATTTAGAGTCTACCCGTTGTGATATATGCAACCCCAATATGTACCGTACCTATCATAAGCAAAGAAAACATCATATTGGAATCAAGATTGTAAGAATCAGTCTGATTTCACCAGATTGCCAACAAATATTGACATGCACAACAGAACAAGTTGGTACCATAAACTATGCATATGCCCAAATAATGCAGATGTCTATACTTCCAAATGAGAGCACCAAAATGTGCGTCGAGAGTAGGGAAAATAAAACACAAGAACGAAGACAATCAGCAGAAATGTTTCTAAAAAAGATTCATATAATTCCTTCTTACGTTACACACAAAAAAGTACACGAAACAAGGTCAATAGTACAATTACCCAACACAACCCTATGAAGTATTGCAACAACTAGTAATACAGTACAAAAACATCAATGGGTTCCCTACAAAGACATCCAAAATTGTGACATTTTATGCCTCCATTACAAGGAAAATTTGCTGGTAAAATGAAAATTTGAGGAGGAGCAAACAGAATTACCGAATTTCCAAGGCCAGAAGAACCTGATGTACATTTGCCAGCACAACGAATTTCCAAGTGGCTGACAGAAACAGCGAAATCTGGCTGCTAATTTCTCATCAAATACAATTTTCACATATACCAATATTACCATGGCCTCCGCCAAGGAAACCAGTTACTGTGAGATTCAATTTCTTCACTTCCTCTTAGGATTGCGTTTAACTCTCACCATCCTTCGATTAGACTTATCACCAGTGCCCAACCAGAAACTCCCTAAACTTCCAGATGCCTGAAACGGAGATGGACTCTGCGGAGTAGCTTGATTCTGTTGACCACCAAATTGATAAGGAAGCGTTGCTGATGGGGTTGATGAACCAAACACGAGGCCAGATGGAGGTGAGACGGGTGGTTGACCAAATACTGGCACTGCAGGTGTGGATGCCTGTACAGGGTCCTCAGACATGCTGTCCTCCATGTTCATCTGATCACTATTACTAGAGACAGCTGTGAAGACCGAACTATTGTTACCAAACACAGGCTGCGTTTGGGAGAAGGATGTCAAAGAAGAGGTATTAGAAGCAGCTGTGGTGAAAGAGAAAATGGAACCTGACGACGCACCAATAGATGATCCAAATGCCATCGAGGGAACATTGTCTGTGGCAGCAACAGAAGCTGGGGATGCTCCAAAGGGGAATCCAGCTGATGGAGGAGGAGGATTAAATAAAGAACTGCTAGAGGATGCTCCGAAGATGGGAGACTTGATGGGCTGCCAACTGGAACCAAACAAGCTGGATGTAGCACCACTACTAGAGCTGGCCTCGGAAGATGTAGCTGCAGAGCTCAGACCAAAACTATTGCCTGAACTGAACAGTTTAGCAGCAGAAGATGATGAACTGAATAGAGTACTTGAGGTGAAAGTAGTAGGTCCAGTGGAGCCAAATACCGGAGACGGGGCAGATGACCCAAATTGAACAGGCATGGTCTGTGTAGCAGTTGCAACACCAGTTCCAGCAGAAGATGCCTGTGCACCACCCAGAGATCCATTGCCATTTCCAAAAGGAGAATCCAGAGGCAGATTTTTTGCAGTTGAAGAAGTGGCCGGAGCACTGAATCCAAAAATGCTACTTCCAGTGCTTGTTAATGTCATTGCACTAGATGTGCCACCAGAAGATGCCTGTGCACCACCCAGAGATCCATCACCATTGCCAAAAGGAGAACCCTCAGGCTGATTTTTTGCAGTTGAAAAAGTGGCCGGAGCACTGAATCCAAAAATACTACTCCCAGGGCTTATTGCATTAGATGTGGTACCAAAAGGTGAGCTGGTTAGATTGGCAAAGGCTGTATCCTCTGTATTCGCTTTTAAATTGGTATTTTGCACACAAGAAGTTGATACTGCTGCAATTGATGTTGATGGAGCAACAGATCCGAAAATGGGTGTGGCAGAAAACGAAGGGGCTGCAGCCGAGCTAGTGAGACTGCTACTGGAGGCAGTAGTAGTGGTGGCAATGCTAGTGGAATTCATGACAACGGTGGTGGTGGAAGACATGAAATTTTGAACTGGGGCTGCAGAAGAGAATATTGAGGGGCTTGAAGCAAGTAACCCATTATTTAACCATGAATTATTGGCAGGGGCACCGAAGGAGAAAATGCCGCTTGTTGACGATGAATTCGGCAAAGTAGAAGAAAATACTTTACCAGATTTTCCTGTTAAGTCTCCAGCATTCTGAGTATTATTATCATCAAATTTTTCAGCCTCAGAAGTTTCTGAGACAGCATCAGTTGCAACAGAGGCAACATTGACAAAGCTGCACATACATTAAGGAAAATCAGAAAATGCTCTAATTAATTAAAAATTAGACAATGAAACCAAAAAAAAAAGTTGGAGACCATATTTATCTTTTCCCCCTATTTTCCCCTTAGTATGGCTGTATTAAAAATAAATGGCTGGATCTTGTCCACTTCATGCGGAGATATCTCAGGCAACTGGAACAGACTATACCATCCAGCCGACCAGAACACAAGATTTTGGAATAGTAAACAAAACCACCAATAATCATCATCAATCCCTCCATATATCACACACACATCCACTTTTTTCTTTTCCTAACAATATCATAAGGGTTACTGCATATCTAGCATCATTGCTTCCACTTTTACCAAAAATCCAAAAAAAGGTACTTGCATATGTAACTAGGCACATTTAGACAATCATACTTATTTAATCAATGTATGTACTTGCAGCTTTCAACTGCAATTGAATTCTATAAATGCATTTAGTTTCAACATGTCTTCACACACAGTACCGTAGCACAACAGATTAAGTAATTTCTTCTGTCTTTTGGTTGAAGAGGATATTATATATATATATATATATATTGATAAGTAGTTGAAGAGATTAAAAAAGTAAAAGAAAAGGAAAGTAAGGAAATGTATAAAAGATTATGAATGCTTTCTTAAAATCCCAGCATGCCCAAAAAGACATCCTACACGGTCTGAGTTTTTTTCTACACACATGAAGATTAAATATCACTCTTTCCTGAAAAAAGAGTGTACACATACCGTATGCATAAACAGTATTCACTTACAGGCAAGGTAGTTAGAATCGGGATTCTACGTAGGATCGACAAGGGGTCCATAGGATTGGAATCAAAGAATCAGATCGAGAATCGTAAGATTCTATAAAAATATTAGAAAAGTAACTCGAACTAACTTTTTAAATCAAATTTTTTTATATAAGTAAATAATAAGGCTAAATAACCAATTCAAACACTAGCAAAATTAATTAACATTAAAAGATACCAAGACACGTGACAAACTTAAAATCAGTTTCTTGATTTCAACAAAAAATCAGAGTAACAATGAGGCAAAATCTCAAGAGGAAAAATTAAAGTAAAGCCTAATAGAGAGAAAAGTACAATTCAGTTGAAAAGTATACTTTTTGGTTTTTTTTTTTTTAAAAAAAAAGAACAAAATAGAGAACAAAAAAAAAAAATGAAGTCTTTATTTATATTTGTTTAAGAATTGACAAAGAATAGGTGGAAAAATAAAATTATTTTTGTTCCTTGCATTGGAAAAGAAGAAAGAAAAGAGAAATTAAGAAGAAAAAAACAAAATAGAAGAATTTTTTGAAATTTTGAACAATACTTTTGAAATTAAGAGTTGAACATCTCTACATTTGACGTTTGTTTCTTTGTTTTTTGAATTTTTTTTTTTTTTTTTTTTTTTTTTTTTTTTAATTATAAAAAAAAAAAAAATTTTAATTTAATTTGGCTAAAGATGTGGTTTT
>JAOTQH010000014.1:721300-734206 GCA_025631255.1 Cornus kousa | reverse complement strand
GGCACCTTGTTACCGACACATGGGAAGTTCTATGGAACTTACCATGTAAAACTTTCGCCCTCACCTAAATTGAATACAAGAAATTTTAGTAATTTGCATCTCAAAAAGCAAAAAATATGATTTTAATTAATTATTATTTAATACTTAATATATTATATATTATGATATGAAAAGGCCACTTTATATTTTTTGCCTAAAGCCACGAGTTACATTGAGCCCCCTGTCTCCAATGATCAAGTCAGTATGGAACCTATGAAATTTAAGCAGGAAATATATCACTAAATCCCTGCCTGTCTTTTTTCTTTTTTTTTTTTTCACTACGTTCTCTCTCCACCCCCCCTTCACTATTGTTGTAAGGATTTCAACAATGTCTAATTATTCATCTTTTGCCCACATTGTTGCTTATAGTTAAGTATTTATACTTCATCTATTTAATTTTAATACTTTTTTAATTTTATTTTCCTTCAACATGAGAATATAATTTGATCAAAGATAAGAGGATGTTATTTTAATTCACACATTTTACTTATATTTTTACCACCATCATTATCATTATCGTCATCATCCTTGTATTTATTTGTGGGTCGCATCTCTTTTTTCACTATTTTGTATCGTATGCCATATCTTCTCCTAATATAAATTTTTTGAAAGTATTTTTTAATCACTTCATTGAGTTAATTCCGTGTTACCCTTATACAATTAAATCATTATATGAATGGAATTAAAATGACTCATCTTATCTTATGATTAAAAATTCACGTGGACTATATTTTTATATTAATATATGCTTGTTGTTAAATTTTAAACCTATACTTTTATACCAACATTTATACTACTAATTTAAAAAATAGTTGAACCCAAATCAATTTATTTTCCCTCAATGCAGATGTAGCCCAAGCCCACTAACATCGAGATTTTCTATCTAAATTTTGCACTCAATTCAATATTCAACTTATTTATGCTAAACTGAATGATTTTTGAAGTGAAACATATTCAAAGTGTACCATTAAATAATCAATTCATTTATTTAAAATTAAGCCCAAAATAGAATTATCAAACAATAATTATTAACCATTATGCCACACAAACAAAAGTATTCATGAAATATGGCAATGAATCATGTTTCATTTTGACCTTATTAATTACTAATAGTTACCGGACTTTTTTTTTGGGTAAAATAATTACCGGACTTGTTAGTATATTACAATTATTTGTCCCCCTTAAGCAGGGTGTTGGGCCTGATAGGGTTAGAGACTTTTAGGTGCTATTTGATAAAATTAAAAATTAAGTACCAAAAATAAAAAGAAATTCAAACAGAATTAATCCATTTAGAATTAATCAAACAGCACCTCAGAGACAAACATAAAAAGAAATCCAAACAGAATTCTACCAACTTTCTTCATTTGAAATCCTCTCAAATCCATCTAGTAATATTTCTTACATAATTCAACCTAAATCTCTCTCTCCCTCTCTCTCTCTATATATATACTTAGATAGATATATATATGTGAAATCCTTCAGAACCGTACAGTAGATAGAGAGTAAAATACAAACTAGTCTTCAATGTGTCACTCATTGACATTCACTCTTCAGTATTAATGACATTAAAACGTATACCTATTTTATAGGGATTCCAAATATACTGAGATGTTATTGTTCAAAAATATATCCAAAAATTAACAAAAATAATGATGAGAAGAAAAATAATAATTTTCTTCTGCTTAGTGTACAACATAACAGAGCTGGATTTAGTTGTAAAAGAATTCTGAATGAATTCAAAATGCGTACACAGAAAGAGCCACGCTGCTTCTTCAGTGAGCATTGGTGTTCCAGCATATACACATAATACACTACTCCTAACTCTATGAATGTATTTTTGGTGAAAAAAAAAAAAAAAGGGGAAGAAAGAAACAAGAGCCTCATTGAAAGCCTATGCTGCTAAATTCTCGGTGCATCTTTGAACCCAATGCTGAAACTCTTATCTAGGCACTTCATCCCGCAGATGCCAGCGTTCCCTTTTTGCATCATGGCCACAAACTCATTGTAGTCTATGCGTCCGTCCTGAAAAGTTGATTAAGAATCAGAATTATGAACTTCTACAAATAATCATATGGTTTCTCAACTCAAAACTAATTCAAATTGTAAAATGCGGTCAATCCATGCCACATGGATGCCTAGTAGGCTAGTATGATGTGTTTCAAACTTAGTTTTAGAACTCGAATCACCGGGCTCAATTCAAAAGTTAACTTAGTATCAAATTACTTCAGCTCCATAGATGCTAGTACAAATGCTTAACTATGTCAAAAAATTTGTTCACGATTGTATTAATGTTATTGATCTTTCATTTGGAAAAGAAAAAAAATACATAAATAAATAAACTGAAATCAATTTGAGTTGTCAGCTGAATCGTCTTCATTAACTAGACCAAGTTGTTCCCAAATTGAGTTTTTATCAAGTGAACTCGAATTTAAGACAAGTAAACTTAGGCAACTTTTTAGTGTAAATCAGTAAAATTTAGAACACTGGTTTCAAGAATCATGGATGTGGGTGAATTTTCTTAACAGGCACGGAGAATTGGTAGAACGATGAAAAGGAAAAACTTACATTGTCCTGATCAACTTCTTGGATCATTTCTTCCAGGCGGACATCCTCCGCGCCAAATTCCTCGCAAGCTTGTTGAAGCTCATCCATAGTGATATAGCCACTTCCGTCCTTATCGAAGTATGAGAAAGCTGCAAATAGATGATCTGCTCTCTCAACTTTGTTTAGATGCAAAGTTGCAGCTATGAACTCCCCATAATCAATTGTTCCACTGTTGTCAACATCCGCCTACAATTTAAGAGCATGCAGAGAATCAGGAACAAAATTAAAGACACTCATTCGCAATAATTTTCATACTTTTACACTGACATATGAATGCCTCATAAACACTTAAAACGACTTTTATTTTTATGCAGAATAATTTCTAAAATACAGATTAAAGGAAATTAAGAATAAAGATTCAACAAGTATTGAGATTTTTGCCAATAAAAAATAAAAGTATTGAGACTTTTGATACTGTAATATAATTCTAAAAGAACCTCGAAAAGTATCATACCTTTGCCATACTACTCAAAATGAAGAAATCAATATGTCGCAAAACATTGTATTTTAAAAAAACCCTCCAAACCCCAAAACAATTCATTTTTTTACTTTAAGAATACCACAATTGTTAGAAAGATTTGACTTGGAGAAAATTGATGTTGTTGCTTAATACACACCAACAAAATTATGATATTAACACTGAAATGCAGAAAGAGAACACGACCATCATGCCAGTACATGAACAAGGAATATTTGGTTGTGCTTCAAGAAGTAGAGGAAGATATCAAAATGGGGCATCTCAAATAATATGATATGTAGCAGATCAATTATCACAAATGGCGTTTCACTATATGATGAACGTGGAACAGACATGAGCCTCAAGATTCAGAATGCAATGAACTTAAAAAAATAATAATATAATCAAATTAATCCGAATTACTTTTGGCTGCTTTGGGCAGGTTATCTCCTTACCATTTTCCAGTAACTATGTAATACAAAATGAATTTCATATTTACCTAGGTCTTCCCTCTCTTTACTTTTATAGTTATTGAAAAAGAAAGAATTCTAAACTGAATATATTGATTTTTTATTTGATATATTTTTTTTCTGGTTTTGCAGCCTAAAAACTATTACTTTTACCCCATCAATATAACATAAAAAGAGAAACCTGCTTAAGGACTTGAGATGTGGCTTAAGTTGCTTACTCTATGCTGAAAAGTGTGCATTAACAACTTGTCACGCACCCCCTGTTGGACTCGCAAGCAAGTCACTTAGGAGGAGTCTGCATGGCATGAGAAGGGTTGATTTCTAGTGTCTGAAAGATTATAGAATATTGTAGAGCCTGTAGATATTTTTAGGGTGTAAAGAAGATTCTACATGCATAGGGAGTTTGTATAGTTGTAGATATTTGTGTAAAGTGTTCTAGAAGATAGATGGGATGTCTATATAAGGAGAGGATGTATCATTTGTAAGAACAAGCTACAACAGAAGTCACCTAACTTGCAATTTTAGCTTCTATCACCACCGTCACCCCATTATGTACACCTTGTCCTATAGTTACATTAAGGATTAGTTTCAATTTTAGTTTTTTAATTTTAGTTATTGTATGTCCATTATGCACCAACCATTTGCCATAATAGGCAAACAAATATTCTACAAACAAAAAGCATCCACTCCAACTAATATTAAATTCGCTACTCCAAGCAGCATTTGAAATCTGCCACCAGTAAATTTACAGTGAGCTACCGGTAAATTCACGGTAGCATGGCTCAAGTGGTTGAAATATATATTTAGAATTTGACACGACTCGAACCCTACACGAGATGAAGTAAAAGAGTTTATGAAAATAAACATATGATTTTCCAATGACTAGAGTAGCAAATCTTGATATATATATATATATATATATATATTATAATTTTGTCTACTTTACTATGACTGATTGATGTTTTTCTTGTTATTGGGTTCTAGAATAACTATCTAAACTTGTTTCTTTTGATTCAGACTATCTTGTGGACTTGTTTATTCAACGGGTTACACATGTTGTGTTGTGTCATCTTAATGTGTTACACATGGTGTCGTGTCATCTGTGTAATAAACTCGTCGTGTCAGTGTTGAAGGCCTGACACGATTATTAAATGGGCACATTCGAGTTGACTTGTTTAGTAAAATACTGCCATGAATTGCTTATTAACGGAAAAGTGACTATTCATAACAAATGACAAGTGACTATTCATAACAAATGACATCAATCTTTCACCCAGTTTCCTCACACTCTCTTGTTTTTTTTTTTAATGGGAGAAATAGTATCGCCTAATTATACCTTCTAATTTCATTGAATTTGACCTTGACCCCATGTAATTAGTGAAGTGGCAAAAAGAAGCACTGATAAATTTGTACCCGTCCCTTCCATCATTTCTCTCACATTAAAAGCACCTAAAAAAGCTTGCACACTCCCCTGACATGTTCCTTCTCATAAAAGTACAACATTTGTTCTTTTCAAAATATTGAGTTTGGCTCACCACATAATCCCTCCTCCCCTTTTTAAAATCCTTTACAATTCATAAACTATATATTCACAAAACATTGATGGGAGTGGAACACAATCTCTATTATCATTTTTATTTGTCTGATCTTATATATAAAGTAGGGTAAAGTGCATTAAAACCCCCTCAACTAACCCCCCTCATCTACAAATAACCCCCTTCAACTATTAAATTGGTTAAGTTTTAGGACAGAGAAGGTTTTTCCGGTCATTGTCTTTGACGGAAAAGTTAAAAAATTTTTTTTTACCCCTTTTCAAAACTACTTCGTTTTGAAATTGACTCACTCAAGTAAATGAGGTGGCAGATAGCAATCTCAAAGATCAATACAGCACAGCCACCTCATCATATATCAAACTGTTGATATCGTCAGCAACCTTATCACAAAGCATCACCTTTATTTTATTATTATTTTATTTTTTCAAACTCAACATTCCATACATATGTATATATTCTTTCTTCTTCTTCCCAATCTCCACCATGGAAGGCCAACACCACCGTCTCTCTACACCAAGTTCTCCACCGCCATCTAAGCCTTTATCACAACCACATGCATATACAAGTACCACAGTGACATATTCCAATGGTGACCGTAAAAATCAGTCCGGTGATTATTTTCCCAAAAAAAAAAAAATCAGTCCGGTGATTGGGTTTTACTTGCGATTGGATTTTGCTTGGTGATCGGTGACAAAATATTCATGGGGTTTTGTGATTGGGTTTGATTGCGATTGGATTTTGCAAATCAGTTCTTCTGATTGGGTTTGGCAAGGGGTTGAGAATTTTGCAATTTGGTTTGCTTGTGATTTGGGGTTGAGAATTCTGCCACATGTACCACCGATTCCCGAAATTGGAGCTGCCGCAGCGGAGTCATGGCAGCCTTTGGTGTTCTGGATTTGCAGGAGACCGGAGTCCGACTCGTCCACAGCTTGATGGCCTGCACCGAGGCAGTCCAAGAAGACAATCTCAAGCTCGCCGATACGTTGGTGAAGCACATAGGACCCAACCCATCTCAGCACGAAATTTCCAATTACCGATGCCATCATCTCCCACACTAAACCAGTACTCCCATCAGAACCCAACCAGGCTTCACACCATTCGCCGGAGTCATCGTGTCCAGCCGCCGACCACAATAAGTTCCCAATCGCACACCTTAGAAGTCCCAACCCACTTAAAAGTCCCAACCCATCTCACCACCAACACAGCAAATCACCAGCCTCGTCGTAGCATCGGCCGGAATCACGTCATCATTCGGGACACCAAGCATTGCATCGTCGTCACCCGAATCTTCTCTTGCCATCGTACTCGCCGGAATTGCACAATGGGACAGTAGTGGTGAAGATGATACATGATATATATATATATATATATAGACAGAAGGGTGTAACAGTCTTTTAACTCTTATAAGGGCTTTTTCGTCATTTAATGAGAAATAATCCATCACGAGAGCTGCAAGGGGTTAAAATTCAATCTCCGGTTGCCAGATTGGGTAAATTGCAACCAAACAACATAGTTTTGGGGGTATTTTACTACTTCAGAAATTTAAGGGGGTTTTGTGCTCATTTGGGTATAGTTGAGGGGGGTTTAATGCACTTTACCCTATAAAGTATGAGAATATTAAGAAGATAAACATACAAAAACAGGAAGCTTGACTAGTTAAATGAAACACTAATAAACGCTACTCAACTAATCCTAAAATTTGTGTGACTAATAGACACTCTAACATAGGACCATGTTTGACATCGTGTCGGACACATGAAAATCCTCTGACAATCGTAGAAATGTGTCGCAATTAAGTGATGCATGTCTAATTTTCTTCAAAAGAAAAATATGGTTGTTCACAAGGCCAAAACTACTTGAAGCATGCAACAGACAGTTTTTCATATATGGAAACAAAAAATAATTTCAAGAGACAAGATAAAATAATGGACTAAAAATAAATGATATCCATTAAATATTACTTGTGTGGCAGTTGTTGGGTAGAAGTTTGAATATATTAATTAAAATTTAAAATTTATGGAAGTCATGTATCGTGTCCATGTCTGGTCTGCATTCGTGCTACACAGCCACTGAGTCTACTTTTGAAGCAAACTCTCTCTCTCTACGTTTTATAGACACACGTATTTTTTAGTTGATGCATTACTTTATTCTAGCATTCGAATATTTGAAGAATACCTTTATATCATCTCATGAAGAAATGGAAAATCTTTTGTATCATGCAACTCAAAAAACAGACATCCGCATATAATCTGATACTTACTGCTTGCATCAGATCATAAATTTCAGACTCCTTAAGGTTAGCACCAAATCTTTTTAATCCAGCCTTGAGTTCTTCAAAAGTGATTTGACCACTGTTGTCAGTGTCTATCATCTTGAACATTTCTTTCAGGCCAGCAATTTCTTCTTCAGATAGATTTTCTGCAATTACCTGCAAGAAATGACAGTCCTTGTTATTACACAAGTTTCAACATAACACAAAATATGTTTCTTTTGGTTCGTCTTAACCTCCCCCCACCAACAACAACAACAAAAAAGGGCTAAATATGTTTCTTGATACATAAGTTCATGCGCATATTAATTGGCCTTAAAATGTTTTAATAAACATAAGTCTGCATGCTAGTTTTCCTAAAACAAGTCTTGTGCATCCACTGGACAAAGGACTTACTCTAAGAGCCATTTTCTTGAGCTTGTTCATGGCAGAAAATTGTTTCATGCGACTTAGAACTGCAGAATCAAGAGGTTTGTCAGGAGCCACACCATCCACTTGAACCCAAGGGTGGCCTGCAAAGATTTTAAAACTGCATATCAGTGACAAAGTCATCAAAATCATATTTGAGATAGGATCTTTAGGAAGCTTCAGGATGGAATCATGAGATAACATCCACAACTGTAAGAGTCAATGTTATGGGTAAAAATAGAGAAAATTATATAATGCATTCAACTTGAGGAAGGAAGAGTAGCGATTAAATAAGACAAAATAAAACGCAAAAACTATAAGCAAATTCAACTTGAGGAAGCAAGCGAAACAATGAATGCTTTTGGGAAAAAAAGGTAAATAAAAATAAAAATATTTGAGTAAAATAATCTAAAACTGGCAATTGAAACACACAAGTCATTGGAAATGCACAAAAATGTACAAAATTTCAGTTGCTAACATTATTTGTAGAGGAAAGGCTGCTGACAATGATATTAAAGTTCTTCCTTTAATGAACAAAACCATGCTATGAATTCAATCAAAGAACTTAAAATGTAGCTTGGTAAGTGAAAAAGAAAATTCATTCTGCTCTATAACTCAAATGAAAATCATATTAATCCTGATAGGAGTCTTACTATTATACTAAGCTTAGAAGACTGAGAGACACTCAAAAGGGATGGTTAGATTTGAGAATCATGTCAAGTAAACTCATATTAGGCTAGCGAAACTAGAATTTATTATATTTTTGTCAAAAGATGACAAGAAGAGTGGCAGCACAGCAGTAGTCATGGTGGAATTAAGCTTTCTCAATAGACGTAGAAAACCCAGTTCTTCCATCATCCAATAATTCGAAAGAACAAAGTTAGGAAGAAATTGGCATCCATTGTGCAAATAATCTGGCAGGCCCCTGTTTATTTCAACAACGTAATAAGGTTTTCCGGTTCAACTATCTTATCCAATAGAGATAAGAGTGCAGTAATGGATATCCAAGCTATACAAGTTCATCAAAAATATTTCAGTAAGAAAGATAACTGTTTCTTAATAGAAAACAATTATCTGACAAAATAACCCAGTGTAAATACTTCAATATCAATTACTGGAAACCCACAGTATAATGATGTAGCAAAAGCTCCAAATATTTGCAGTGATTAAACGTGTACATATCCAGCATTAGGAGCTATGACAGCCATAAACTAAAGATCTCCAAACAGAACCACAACCACTACGATGGTATTTTGTTCAAAAATTTGTAAATTTTTCATTGAAGTTCAGAAAATAATGGCGAAGTAGCCTGGATAGGGTTGGAACGTTGAAAGCTGTGTTACAACTTTCAAGTTTTTAACAGCCCAACCTAGTAGAAAAGACAAATTGTTGTTAACACCCCATAGCACCAATGCGTTTCAATGTTAAGAAATGAGGGAAAATGCTATTCGACCTGAATTTCCATCTTCGAATCAAGTGATCCTCATGTCATAGTAGATAATTAAGCATAATGCAATTGTGAAGACTCACAGAGAACTTCGTGTGCAGTTGGCCGCTTTTTAGGGTCTCGAACAAGCATTCTCCTCACCAAATCTTTTGCACTTTCTGAAATACTTGGCCAAGGATCTGAAGAGAAGTCAAGATTACCATGCAGGACCTCTTCAAATATTCCTTGCTCGCTTTCTATATAATCAAGACAAGGAGGAGGAAGACGAAGAAGAAGAAGAAGAAGAAGAAAAATAAAGAAGGGGGAAATGGTTATCATCAGTAACATGGAATCATACATAGAGCAACAGATTTAGATTGACAAGACAGATGTAAATTTCAACAAATTCTGAATCTCTCACCGGCCCAGAATGGAGGTACTCCACTTAATAAAATGTAGACAATAACCCC
The DNA here is from genome assembly GCA_025631255.1 of Cornus kousa. Lineage (NCBI taxonomy): Eukaryota > Viridiplantae > Streptophyta > Magnoliopsida > Cornales > Cornaceae > Cornus > Cornus kousa. The sequence continues at coordinate 724,510 of JAOTQH010000014.1, read as the reverse complement.
TGCACTCCAGACATCTGCTTCAGGACCATAGCGCTTTCGTAGAACTTCTGGTGCAACATAATATGGGCTACCAACCACATCATTAAATTTTTCACCTGAAATGATTAAACTATCAGTTCTGAATTAGAGATTGAAAAAAGGGGCTAGCACGAGGCTCCCGCCATTGCGGGGAATTAGAGACTAGAGAGTAAAATTTACAGCATTAAGTATAATAGCTGTGAGTTCATTGAAGTGTCAGACAAGAAAAGGGAAGAGTCTGTAGAACAGCAGAAGCAGTGTTAAATCTCTCCGCCTAGAGATCCATATGCGAGCACACGTAATCACGCATGCAAGTGGAACCTGGGTTATACTGTTGAAAACAGTTTTAAGAAACCAATCACAATGCAACTTAAGGTTGTATAATGGTTTATTGTGACTCCAAATTTTTGGAATGCCAAATGGTAAACTTAACAGACCAATCTAAAACCAATGATCCAATTTTGGGTTTTATTTTCATGAATCATCAAATTTCTTTCATCTTAAAGTGCACCAAATTTTACTCAAGCATAAGTGCATTGATGGTATCTATAAAAAGGCTGCACAATTTCAAAACTGTCTAATCCAGTAGTAAATATATGGTCCTGTTATTTAGAAACAGAATATAATTGTAGACAACCTCATGACTACAAGGTCAAATAAAACAAAGAAAATTCAACCAGCAAACAAAGGAAGCCAAGGAATTTATCACACTCAATACAATTAGCGATCTAATGTAATGAAGATCACATAGCCTAGAGAGAGAAGCAGCTTTAGCTGGTAACACATATATATTCACAAACCTGGTTGGGAACTTACTAAAATGTGGCGATCTATGTATAATGTCAGGTCCAAACTTGATGTAGAGATAAACATAAAGTGTTTGAAACTTCAATTGGAACCACACCCATTTAATACAAGTCTACTGAGAGCCGAGCAGCATAATCAGATCATCAGAACGTTTTCAAAAAATCACTAACCAAAGACTTGTCAACCGACCAAATATTAATTACAATGACAGACTACGAAATCAATTACAGGAGCAATATGCACAATACAATACAAAACCATACAAACTATACCTGGCTTGAAGAATATTGATAATCCGAAGTCAATTGTTTTGAGAAGCGAATCCTCCTTCTGATCAACTAAAAGAAAATTCTCGGGCTTAAGGTCTCGATGCATAACTCCCAAAGAATGGCAAGTTTCAACAACCCCAACAATAATCCTAGTAAGCTCTGCAGCCTTTCTTTCGGAATAATGCCCGCGCTGAATAATTCTATCGAAAAGCTCACCCCCTGCACACAACTCCATAACAACATGAACTGCCACTGCATCCTCATAAGCCCCTTTAATTGATATAACATTTGGATGCCCTGCCAAGTGGTGCATTATCTGAATTTCCCTCCTCACATCCTCCACATCCTCATCAGATATCAACTTCCTCTTCGCGATCGATTTACAAGCATACTCTTTCCCTGTTGCTTTCTCCACACAAAGAAATGTGGTTCCAAATTGCCCTTGTCCTAATTTCTTCCCCAAACGGAAAAACTCCTTCAAATTACCAGTTTTTGTTTGCAACACTGAACCGATCCGAAGGCCTGCACTAGGCACCCTCTTCATACGTGGGGACTTCTTGGAGTTTTCCGGTTTCTCTTGTTTTGATCCCGGCTTCGGAATTGTCACATGTTCTGGTGGTTTGCTTTGGACTGGCATAGGTGATTCTAGGTCTTTCAAGGAAGATTGTGCTTCATTGACAGTTTCACTATTAGTAGTAGAAGCTGTGTCGTCCGGTGATTTGGACCGCCACATTGCAGCCGAAACTGATTGAAAAAAAACATTTTTTGAAATGCTTGGCCCAACACAAGTATTCCCCATATGGTACTACAATCAATTCCTTCACAATACTCCCCCTACTTTCAACATTAAGATCTAATTCTATTCACTAAGATCTGATTTTTCATCATAAACCCAATATAGTACTCAAGTCAAACCACCTAAAATTAACTCCAAATTTGTCAAAGAAAATAAATCAAAACCAAAGCTCTAATTATCTAAAATCAAGTCAAACCCTCTAAAATTAACTCAAAAATCGTCAAATAAAATAAATCAAAACAAAGCTCTAATTATGTAAAATGAAGATGTTAAAATCAAGAAATATAACAAAATCAAGTGATGCCCACTAAAATCAAAATCAAAATCAAAGGTTAGATTGAGCGAGTGAAACGGTAATTGATGGCAAACCCAAAAAAGAGCAAAGATTTATATGTAGCAAGCATAACATAACAATAGAAAAATGAAACTCTGCTAGCAGAGAAAAAAAGAGAGAGAGAACCCAAATGGATTCAAAAAGTCAAAACATCCATTGATCAACGATCAAATCAAATCTACTGAAAAAAATAAAAATAAAAGAACAGGGAACAGAGTAACCCTTTAATTTTCGTGGGAAAGTTACAGCGGCCAAGAAAAGTACAAGGAAGAAAAGTTAAGATCTTGATGAATACAAAGTGCCAGCTTCAGCTGAGGGAGTGTTTGGGAGGAAAGAAATGGTCGACTAATTTTTGGTTTATATACTTATATATGGCTGTGTGTGTGTGTTCAGACAGAATTTTCTTTTCGAACCTTTCACGGAAAACGCGTATGGTGATCGGACGATATGCCAATTCCTATCTTTCGTCGCGGTCTCGCTGTACTTCTTTGAGTGGGTTTTGTCAACTCCTTCCGGAATTGGTCAGTGGTGTATATATTTTCCTCTCTTAATTACTCCCTCGTCCCACATTCGAGTCCAGTTTTAGAAATGAAAATTTTTAAAGGGATATATGTATTTAATACATTATTTTTTAAAAAAGTTATTAACGTGTCTCTTCTAATTTAAATATATATAATTATAAAGTTTGAAATTTTTTAAAAAATTAAAACATAATGATAAAAATATAAAATTTATTTAAAGGAAGACAATTAATTAGAGACATGTAAAAAGAAAAAAATGGGCTATTAATATGAGGGGGAGTAATTAATTAATTCACCTCTTCACTATTTATAAGTGTGAGATTTCCGCCATCTATTTTTCAACATTTTCACTGTAGAATTGACTAATTTAACATTAACTTTATAAATAAATAATAATATTTTTTTAAATGACACAACTGTTCTTTTATATTTTCTCTTCTTATCTTTAATTTTTAATATTTAAAG
>JAOTQH010000014.1:679933-710175 GCA_025631255.1 Cornus kousa | reverse complement strand
AGTGTTTAGTGGTTTTATAAATTTTAAAATATGGTGCCCACTTGACATTCTTTCTAAACTTAGAGTGTTGTGCATTAATTTGTGCACACACTCGGTCGCACCAATTCCTTGTTTTCAAAGGTGTTTAAAGCTAAATATTTTCCCGATTCCTCCTTTATGCAATCTCATCTTAAGAGAGGGGCTTTGTGGGCATGGTGTAGTATTTATTTAAGCAAAGACATCCTTCTAAAAGGTTTTCGGTGGAATGTGGGTAATGGTCGAAGCACTAATATTTGGAACGACCCTTGGATTCCAAAATCAATGGATTTCAAAGTTCAAACTCCTTGTCCTGTGGGCTGTGATCTTCAACTGGTTTCTGATCTTATTGATCACCATACCAAGAGTTGGAACTGTTCTCTATTACATCAATTTTTTGGTGTTGAAGATTGCATATTTATTCAAAGAATTCCTATTAGTGAATTTGCTAGTTCGGATAAAAAAATATCGATTTTTTCTAGCAATGGTTCTTTCTCTGTCAAATCAGCCTATTATGTAGCATTACACCTTAAGGAAGGTACTCCCAATCATCCTTTCCATGTTGTTCCTCCTCCTGATTAAGATGTTTCGTATCAGGTGTGGAAAAGCGTTTGGACTATTCGTGCTAAGGAAATTTTTTTGCATTTTTTATGGGCTTATTGCCATGGCCATATTCAAGTCTTTTCCAATATGAAACGCAGACATTTAGTAGAGGATGAGTGTTGCAAAAAATGTGGGCTTGACATTGAAAATGTTGACCATGTATTGTTGTTTTGCCTTTTGCTTAAAAAGTGTGGCGTTTAAGTCTTTTGAGGATGTTGGTTGAACAAGTATCTAGTCCTACATGGTCTTCATGGTTTTCAAATGTTGTTATAGGGCTTCAACATTCTTCTTTACGGATGGATACGTTAAGTTTAATTGCATACATTGTTTGGTATTTATGGAAGGCTCGAAATGCTTTTATTTATGCAGATTCTGTCATGACAGAGCAAGAAGTTCTTTCTCTGTCTTTGAAGTAATGGGATGAATTTAAACAAGTTATGGATGATCAATCCATGCATTGTAGCAGTCCGAGAGTTATTCGAACAGAGGCATGGCAACCTTCACCCAATGGTGTTCATAAGTTGAATATTGATGCTTCTTTTTTGGCTCATTCCAGTGAAGCTGCAGGTGGATTTGTTCTTCGCGATTCTGACGAGTGCATTGTCAAAACTGCCATCTGTTCCTTGCCACACATGACTTCTGCTCTAATGGCTGAAGTTGCAACGGCTCGAAAAGCTATCAAATGGAGTTTGGAGGGGGGCTTTATTGATTTAATTGTTGAAGGTGATTGCAAAGTTCTTCTTGATTCAAAGAGTCCTCAGAGTTGCGTAGCTGCTATTTGGGACGATATTAGGTTTTTGCTTACCAAGTTTCAAAGCATCTCTTTGAAGTGGGTTGGTAGAAAAGCTAATTCAGTAGCTCATGTATTAAGTCATCTGGGTTTGAAAGAGAAACGTGATATAATGTTTGATCTTGCTATTCCCAGAGTGATTCAAAAAGCTGCCTTTGTGGACTGCCATCAGTTGTATGTGTTTTTTCTTTGAATCAATGACATTTTCTTTCTTGCCTTGAAAAAAAAATAAATAAAAAAAATAAAATAAAATGTAGTATCAAATTTCTGTTTGAGGGATGTTTATGCACAATATTAAAAGGAAAATACGGAATTATTTGTATATTTTTTTAAATAGGGAATAAAAGTGCTCGCGAAATATGTAATAAAACTCAACAGCTCCTCCAATTAACTTATTTATTTACTTATTTTTAATTTTAAAAAACTTGCTATTTAGGCCGAAATTGGACTAAATAGATAGAGACAACAGACAACCAAATGTGCCCTAATTACATGGTACCAAATTGTATGCAATAAAAGCCCTTAAGTTAAAAAATCTTGCTATTTATTATGAATATATATATTATATATATTGCTATTTAGGCCGAAATTGGCCTAAACATATAAGACACAACCCAAGGTGATTCCAACGATTTCTCCAATTACATGCTACTAAATTTGTGCGCAATATAAGTTCATTAACTTGGACATTTTTTGCTATTCAGGCGGAGGTTGGCCCAAACCAATATGCAAAACCAATGATGGACCCACCATTGGGGCAAACAATTGTCCTTTAAAGTTAGAAGCCCACTATACCACATAGCCGACACTCTCTAACTGTTTATTTTTTATTTATGTGAAAGAGAAGTTTTCTTTCAGAAATTCAAGTAATGGCATAAGTTTTCAGGTATCTTTTATTCTTCCTCTATATTTCATTTGTTTATGTTAATTATATAAGAGCTTTTTTTTTTTACTCAAAATACTGCATGAATTGGTGTTGGGTAATACGGATAATATAGCGTTCTCATTCAATAAGAAACGATTATTTTTTGTAAAGAAGAAAAATAATGACTATTCAAAAAAAATTAGGTGTTTGCGGACAAATATTATTGCGAAGTCATATTATGTTTAATAATCATGTCAAATAATTATAATATAATAAAATCTCTGACATAAGATCAAACAGAAGAATTCCTATATCATCATAGTGTCCAAAAAAATTGCGAAATACATGAAAGGTTACAAGAATGAGATACCATTGAAATAGTAGAATCAACGTTATATCAAACGTCACATCACGTCAAAGTTATTAATCGAAACGATTAGTTGAATATCTAATTAAGCTATGTTTGGTTTTGGAAAGAAAATAGAAGAAGGTCATGTGCTTTTTTATCTCGGAGAAAGATCTGGATTATTAGTGTTTATGGGTGAGGAACATGCTTAGTTGCTTTTTCTTTTGCCGGCCCATTTGTAATTCTACTTCTCTCTCATCCCCACAATTAAAATATAATTAATTCTTAATTACCTTTCTATGTAGTATAAATTAGTCAAGCCCTCTCTATCATGTGATCTTTCCTACTCTACGATTGGTCCTCTTTGTTTTTCCCTCTCTCTGGATCAGAGATGTTAGTATCATATACTCCGTAGTATTGATTATTATATATATATATACACACACACACACACACAGAGCCCACTTGGTGGTCTTGGATCTGGTGGAGTTCCGTCAATGGGGTTGTGCTCGAGATTCCAAAAACTAAAAATGTTAAAAGTGTGAACCAATGAAGACAAAGGGTTATGCATGTTCTAATGAAGCATCGAGTCCAGCTCCGGTCTCTTGCCTGCCGACATATGATCAATTGGTGACACCTTTTCTATTCGTTTACAGTTTAATTAATAGGGGTAAAATTAATTAATTACCATGTTGGTATGATTAATATAGTTGCAACTAACAAAACATAAATTACACAAACTATCTTCATCCCAAATTAATTGTCCACTTTAAAAAATGTGAACCAAAGTCATCGAAATAAATATTTTATATGGGATATATGTAATATATAGATATATGTAATATATAAGTATATAAAATGAATATTACTAAAAATGATCTCAAATAATTCAAAAATAAAAGATAATAGTGAGTCAAAGTTTTCGAAATAGACAACTACTATGGGACGGAGCTACATAAAATAGAGCGAATTTGAAAGCAAGAGTGTAAAAACGAAATAATTAAGTTACAAATAGTGGGAGCATGAGAGCGATAATACATTCTAAATGTGAGAGTTGCACTCGTTAAAAATGATTGTTTAATTTAGTTCTAATTTGTGACTATAATGGACTATTATATTGCCTACCTCTTTCTCCATCGAACAAGCTTACTTTGTTAAATATACACCACAACTTATGTGATAAAGGAAAATGATTGTTACACCGAATAGTTGCGGTGAATTGCTAGAATTATTCTTTCAATTGGTCAATTATGAAACAAATAAGAAAGTTAAGTCCTTTACTTAGCTGTATTTGATATAAATAACCAATTAAAAATTATTCAGTTAAACAATTCACTATAAGCGTTCGATTTGAGTATCACTACTTTGATAAATGAATGAAATTCGCATCCTCTACATCTAAATTGTATGTACATATTGCATATCATAAATATAAGTAAAATTACATAATATTAATATCTAAACCTTTTACTTTCCAAAAAAAAAAAAAATTCTAAACCTTCCCATTTTTGATAAATCGGAGATGTGTTGAACATATGCACTTTCTACATTAGACTTTGTGTTATGCATCAAAACGACATTATTTTGATACCACCTGTAAAACAGTATTTTCCCATCTCATTGTAATTATCATTTTTTAAAAGTCTATTTTAATTTGAAGAAACACCGTTCCATATGAGTGTAAATATACCTTCAAAAATTCATGTTACATTAATTTTTCCTATACCATTTATTTAGACATGTCAAGGTCATTACATATATTCATAAAAAGCTAAATTAGGCCCAAGAACCCCAAAATAGATTTTAATTAACTCCCTTAATTTCTCTCTCTAGTAAAGTTAGAGATTAGGGTTAGAAGAAAAGAGAGAAGTGGAGGCTCATCTCAAGAACACATATCTAATTTCCTTTTATAGTTTCGTAAATAATCATCCAAACTCGAAACATATCCTTTAAAACTTCGCTTAAAAACACAAATGTTTGCCTGAGCAAATACCAAGGGCTTAACCCTCATCCAAAATCAATCATGGTTAGGCTTGCCTCTTTGTTGTGTTCTTGAAACACATTCAAATGATTATTCACTTTGATTCAATTATTAAATCCATAAACTTAATTCAATTAAAATAATTAAGTTAAAATGGAATAAACAAACAAACTTGAGCTGTTAAAGCCAATGTGAATGCTCCACTGAAAGAAATTCCCGGGGAGATTCTCTGATGGGGCTTTCTTGGGGGTTATGTGCACGGTGTAGTTCCCGACAAAACTTAGAAGTTTCGGAGGTTTGTGCAAGATTTTTCTCGCTTAGCTACTCCTATAACAAGGCTTACCCAAAAAGGGATAAAGTTTGTGTGGAATGACGCGTGTCAATTTGTTTTCCTTGGAAAGCTCCATCTTTAAATGCATTTGGGAATCTCCATATATATATATATATATATATATATATATATAATCTATGTATTTGTATCTCTTTTCACATTATCATGATCAACATCACTTTCATAGATTGGGTTTTAGTTAATCATGTTCCCCAGGCAAAGTAATTTCTTCCCCCGCCCCCACTCCCGCCATTCCATTATTGGCATGGTAAATTCGCTTTCAAAATCAGTCACCAACTACTCAAAGCTAAACTCACTTAAATTATTTTTAATTTACAAATAACAATCCTAAACTTTAAACTTTCTTAAACTGTAAGAAATTTTAAAATTACACTTCAACTATTAATAAAGTGAGTTATGAGACGACATAGCCATCCTTTAAAAATGAGAATGAACAAATTAAGTTTAAAAATGATTTTGAAATAATAAAAATAACCATAATTGAATTAAGACTTTAATCAACTACTGAAATAACTAATTTGATCCAAAAAAGTTGTATTTGTATATCTATGACAATACTTTGATTCTCCCCTTGAACGATAAAGTTTATAGGTGATGCGATCCAATACAATTTAGACATATGATCGTTATTATACCTAACCTCTATTTGAAATTGAAAAATAAAATTATATAGAAATTTTATGTTAACCTATATTCAAATAGAACTTTTCTTGTATATCTAATTCTAGTAAGACTTGGAGATCTATTTTTTTTTTTATCAGAGTTAGATCTATCATCTATCTTTTGCATCTCTTCGAAATTCCCAACACCTTCAATTGATAGGGCTAACGCTATTTTGTGTCACTTATGAGTTTACATTAGTTTGTATATTGTTTTACATATTGAATAAAAATTGAGTGCTTGATTGATGTAGATAGATTAGGGTTTTAGATGGAAATTGAGTATAGGGATTTGTGGGAGAGCAAAGAAAGTCCCGCTAAAAAAGGAATTTTTAAAATTTTAAATACAAAATTAGATTTAGGTTTATCCAGTAAGAAGTGGATGATAATTATTATTAAAAAATTTAAAATTTTGACAATGTGTCTCAATTTTATTGTCCATTTAGTTATATATGGACTATTATTTATTATTATTATTATTATTATTATTTTAAATGATTATTTGTGTGCTTTCACCTTTTGACCAGATTCACCAGCAATGATTGACTATAACAAGAGAAACAGAGAGAGAGAGGGAGGGAGGGAGGGAGGGTCACATTTTCTCCCTTGTTTTTCTCCTTTTCCTCTGCCCATTTCTAAGGCTTTGAGTTTCCCCGTAAGAAATGTTTGTTTTTTAATTTCCCTAACATGAGAAGACCTCATGAACAAAATCTAGCAAATCCCGCACTGCATGTTATATTATTAATATAACTAATTAACAGATTATTTTACTTGTTTTTCATTCTGTTCAATGTGATTAACAAATGGTATATATACAAGAAATTAATAAAGAATATAATGATTTATTAGATTCTTTGCAAATTGGATATGTCTATTATTTATAAATAAATTATTCATTTCAAACAAGTAGTCAATATTCGTACTTTTTAGAGACATTAAAATTTACGCCTTATATTCTAGTGACGTCAATCTCTATCTTTTATTAAAAGAGTTGAGACTCAAATGACCAAATAAATTTGTGAGTTTCTTGCCGAAGGATAAAGAAAAAGAAAAATATTGTCCTTGTTTTATCTTTTCCTTTTGCAACATCCTTATTTAATTCTATCACATAAGTTTCAAATTCAACTATTGTTATTATTTATTTATTTATTTAGCATTTCAAATTCAAGGATTAATAATGATGGTGTGGCATATTTATGTGAGAGGTACAGAAAAAATATCTTTATTTTATTAGGGTTGTAACTCTTTTAAGATTAGGAACTCGAAGGCATTTAGACTACGTTAAGTCTATCTAATGCATAATACAAAACACATCTTGAATATTTCTAGTAATAGCATCATCCCACTGCTATGAAGTTTTTATAAAAATATTATTTTACTAGGCGAATTTGTTTCATCTGTTGCTTAATATTATGGCTTGTTCCACTCACTAATGTCTTAAGGATGGTATTATAAATTAAACTCTCCCTTGTAACTTACTATTACTAGCTTTTCCCACACTATAATATGATATTACAAATAAAATTTTCACTCATTTCATTCTCCGAATTCCAAAATATTATTTTTGATTTGATTCTCACACTTATTTGAAAATTCACATAACTCACATATTCACTGTTTGGTGAATCCCTTGTATCTCGTATCAAATTACAGGTTTATCATTTTGTGAATTTCTCGTATCAGATCAAGCCTATTCACATACTATTTTGTGAATCTCTCGTATCAAATCACAAACCCACCCATATCTGTAATTCTACAACAATTAAAATACCAAAACTATAATACTACAGCAATTTGAATAGAAAAGTTCATGAAAAAGAATCATTGGCTTCTTCACCCCAGCCTCAATGGATGAATTACTCACTATTGCTAGCTTCTCCCAATCACTAGCGACTACAATAAGATATTAGAAATCAGATTTTTACTGTATCTAGCTCATTTTACTTTTCAGGTCCTGAAACATCATTTTTGACTTATTTATTATACTCTTATTTGAAAATCTATGTAACTCACACGGTCACTTTTTTGTGAATCTCTCGTATCAGATCACGCACTCACTATTTTATGAATTCTTTGTATCAGATTACACACTTACTCACACACTATTTTGTAAATTTGTCATATCAGTTCACACACCAACTCAAATATGTCATTCAAAAATTCAATCTTTATATATTAAAACACCAAAACCATAATTATACAGCAATTTGAACAGAAAAGTTCAAGAAACAGAATCATTGACTTTCTTCACTCCAGCATCAAAGGATGAAACATCAAGAGCAGCATCAACTTTTATCTTGAGATGACCCATTGGTGGAGGACTCCATTTTAGTCTATTTAAACGACTATCAGTGCAAATCTAACTCTACAAAATTCTTACCTCTTTTAGAATATTTCTCTTTTTTAGGAATATTTTTCAATCTCCCAACTACTGCGTTGCACAAATTCCATGCAAATAGACACAACTTAAATACTATATTTACTAACTCTACAAAATTCTCTAATTTTATGATATCTTTGCCAATCTCCCAATTTGTGTTGTGGTGGTGCAAATCCTTGCAAATAGATACAATATCACAATTAGCCTTCCAGTGAAGGAAAAACTGACAATATAAATAATATATATACATAATACTTATATATAAACAAAACATATATTATTATTTATTCAGTCTAATTGAATCATTTTATATCATTCTGAAATATGATTGTAGGATAAAGATTTTGCCACAGTACTGCTTAAAAAAAACTGGTCATGAATGTGCATGTCTCTCTTATTGATTATTGTGCACGACTTTAATCAATAAACCCATTGATAAATTTTGTTAACAAAAATGTCGGGTAAGATTATTAAGCTCTAATTAAATATACTTGTTAATTGGACCATTAAGCTCTTTATTTATATTAATATATTGACATTTTATGATGATATACAGTGGCACACTGTTAAGTTTCATTGGCTTTATAATGATTACAGGGGCATACTGTAGAAAGATTCTTCTGCCTTTGATTTCTACTTTTTGTTTGGTTTGTTATTATTCCAAGAAATAGTTTCGAAACTTGTAAATTGATGATAATGGTATTTCCTTGAACATCAAGTGCATGTCTCAAATTGCGTGTGCATCTAAATTTCCTTGAACATCGAGTGCTTTGTTCTGTTGCTAAAAGCTTCATGGTAAAAGACTCATATTTGTATGCTAGGTTTTGAAAGATGGTGTTAGACTGAGATTTAAGTTTTTAAATGGATGTTTTGTTGCAAAGCATGGATTTGTGATGATTAATTTGTTTAGTGCTTTACTTAAAATAGTTTTTTTTTTTTTTTTTTTCCCCTTAAATTCAACAAAATTTCTTGGAGACAATGACCGACCCAGAAAGATGTATGAGAGGGAACAACAATAATACATGGTAGGGTATCATTAAAAATTGAGTGAGGGCAACAAAAAAATGGGGATATTTTTAAAATTTTCACAATTTATAGTTAATTTTGTAAATAAAAAATAAATAAATAAGTGGGGGCGATTGCTCCCACTGGGCCCTTCATGGGTCTGTGCTTACCTGGAGGTTAAGTGTTTGAGGTTTTTGTTCCGAGCAGATCGGGTTGGGGAGAGTGTTGAGTATATATGGGCAGGTACGCAACAATACCTGATAGATTAAGATTTTATGTAAGCAAAATCAGTTCTTAATCCGGTGTCACATTAAGCATTAGCCTTGAAAATATCTTCCCAATGGAAAAAATGTTAGGTTGTCTATAGGACCATAGGTCACAAATTTTGTATTTTTTTATTAATTATAATTCAAATTCTAATGATGTTAGATTTGTCGGAAACATTTCAATTTGGATAGTTGTTTGTACTGCAAATTAAATTAATTTTTGATGTGAAAAGTCGCTGAAATAGTACTAATATGATATTTGTAGTAATGTCCATTCCAAATAGTACACCCATATATTATAAATGTACTAAATGACTAATTTGTCTTGCTTAAAAATGGATACCCTCTCTTGATGAAGGTAAGATTAGTGGAACCCATGAAGTACTAGATTGTGACCGGATCACAGCATTTTTTAAAGATAATCATATATGGTCAACAGTTTAAATTTAATGAAATTTAATAATGTAGTAGCTTTCAATTATTAGTTTTAATAGATTTGAAATTGGACATTGAATTGAGAGCTCAAATACTAAGTGATTATTATGTAAGATTTTCAATTTCTTAGAGCCACAGAAGTCTCTATATGTGTGGGTCTTAGACTCTTAGCGCATGCTGGTGCCTTTGGGAAACTTCCAAACCACATTTTCAGACTCTCTTTTGATAGCTTGGATTTAGTAAAGACTATCTGCCTAACTTAACCAGTTTTACAAGTGACGTCTTTAAAAATCTATACTAAAACTAGTAAACTATGACTAATCTATAAATACACACACACACACATACATATATGTATGTGTGTGTGTGTGTGTCAGTATGTGTATAACAGAGCCCAGCCTCTTGATGAAATGATGTTTCATGTTACAAGCTCTTCATGCACAGCAAGCAAGCTGTAAAGCCAACTTCTCCATGATTGATGGCCAATTTGATACTAACATTAATGTCTTATTCTCTTGCTTCAACTTTATTCTTATAATATCATTTTATTGCATTCAATCAACCCAATCTTGTGACTGTTCATGGAGACTTAAACTTAATGCTGGCATTTATATCATATTTGACTTGAATCTAAATCGTTCGTGCAACGTATTGATATTTTATTGCATCAATAATGTTGTGACTAAGTACAAAATACGAAAATTATACAAAACACAAAAATTACGATATGATGTAGTTGTAAGCAATGTAAAATTTCACAAACGGTGTAACGAAATAGGACACGACAGAAGATATTAAATGACTCCATGTTGGACTTGATAATCTATTCTTATAATTGGGTTTGAAGTTCGCTCTACAAAACTAGGTTATATATATATCCAACTACAAGAGGCAGATTGGAAAATTGGGAACTTGTGGGGTAGCTTCCACCAATGATAGCTGCATCCAATCAAGACTTATAGGACAATGCCACGTGTGTAGGACCTCCATAGTCTCTACTTCCCTTACATTTCCTTTACAGCAATGCCAAAATCTGTTATTTTATCATTTCTTTTTCTCACACACACACACACACACACAGAGGGGGAGAGGCTTTTAAATATGAGGAATTGCTTTTGAGAGTTACTATAGTAGGTTCTCTAGCTTCCTTCTGTTCCTCTAACCATATTCTTCTTGCTTTTTGATTTGGCTAACAAGGCTGCCTTGTAATTCTCAGTCTTGTAGAAAGAAAGGGTTGGTTTAGCTCTAATGCATAACTCTCTGATCATAGAATCTCAAACTTCATTAGTCTTTCCTCTCTGTGTGTGTGTGTGTAGATAGGTTTATGTTAAATAGTAGTTGATGAGAAGTTGTGCAGGTACTAAAAGATCCTTTATAGAACTTAGATTTTTAAAGTTGACTTGTATTGCCAAGTATGCTGCTAAACTGTGATCCAACTGACAATGAAGCTGGTACAAAGCTTTTGGAGGACTTGACCACAAATGCCAAGCAAGTACAAGAGAAGGTATTGGAGGAGATACTAAAACAAAATGCAAAAACCGAATATCTCGGGACCTTTCTTGATCATGGCAGCAGCTTGGACAAGGAAACTTTCAAGAAAAAAGTCCCCATTGTTAATTATGAAGATGTCAAACCCTATATTGAGCGAATCGCCCTTGGTGAGCCGTCAGAGATAATATCGGCTCAACCCATCACCGAGCTCCTCACAAGGTAAGGAAGTGATTTATATATTGCTACTGCAATTTTTTCTAAAAAAAGAGAGAAATTAGAGAAAAAAAAAAAAAAAAATTCAGTTACCGCCTTTCTTGTGTCATTACTTGATTCCTTGAATGCAGCTCTGGTACGTCAGGAGGGCTGCCGAAGATGATGCCTTCAACTGCTGAAGACTTGGACAGAAAAACATTCTTTTATAACCTCCTTGTACCTGTGATGAACAAGTAAGAAGCTTCTCTCCTTTTTGTTCTTCCAAATTTCTGTACAGTTTTAAAACTGAATGTAACAGTAGAATTAAGCTTTCTAAACAGTTTAATTACTTGTTCTAATACAGGTATGTAGATGGGCTGGACCAAGGAAAAGGAATGTACCTTCTGTTCATCAAGCCAGAAATCAATACGCTATCTGGTTTGATGGCAAGGCCTGTCCTAACCAGCTACTACACAAGCAGTAACTTCAAAAACCGGCCTTTCAACCGGTTCAATGTTTACACAAGCCCGGATGAGACCATCTTGTGTTCAGATAGCAAGCAGAGCATGTACTGCCAGTTACTTTGTGGTCTAGTACAGCGCCACGAGGTTTTGAGGGTTGGTGCAGTTTTTGCATCTGCTTTCCTCCGGGCCATCAAATTCTTGGAGGATTACTGGGAAGAGATGTGTTCCAACATAAGATATGGTCATCTCAGTGATTGGATCACTGACCCCGGTTGCAGAAATGCTGTGTCTTTAATCCTCAGCAAACCGAATTCTGGTTTAGCCGATTTGATTGAGCTCGAGTGTTGTGGGAAGTCATGGGAAGGGATAATTAAGAGGCTTTGGCCTAGAACAAAGTATATTGAAGTTATAGTTACAGGGTCCATGGCACAGTATATCCCAACCCTTGAATTTTACAGTGGTGGACTCCCTTTAGTTTCGACAATGTATGCTTCATCTGAATGCTACTTTGGGATCAATCTGGAACCACTAAGCAAGCCTTCTGATGTCTCCTATACTCTCCTCCCAAATATGGCCTACTTCGAATTCCTCCCAATGGGAGAAAACCACGATGGAGTGGCTCATGAGGGCGGATGCAACGGCATTTCGGATTCAATTTGCATAGGAACTGAAGAGGAAGAGGTCGAAAGTGAAGCTGTTGATCTTGTAGATGTGAAGCTCGGCAACTTCTATGAACTTGTCGTTACAACTTTTACTGGTAAGCCTTTTTAATCTCCAGATCCTGTCCATAAAGGGCCTATCCCAAACATGGATAGAACAGAATTCACAGTTTGCAGTTCTTTTTAGTAGCCTGACTCACTATGTAATTTCTTTACATTTTTACTATTCTTCTTCTTCTTCTTCTTCTTCTTCTTCGTCTTTTTCCCTCCTCATATCGCCTTTTTCTTAGTTTATCGTTTTAAAGACGGGGTTTTCTGGATTCTAGATCTATAACCAGTGTCTCACCCCCTGAGATTTAAATTTCCATTTTTGTCTAACTAAAAGGAAATTCCTATTTGACCATGCTGGTATGATAGTTAATAACACACAGCTCACAAGCTTGTCTACCAGTTGTTACACATGCTTTATGGAACAAAAGAATCTACCCACCAGTCTAAATCAAAAAAATGTACATTTGACTCGAATGAATTTCCCTGTGAACAGTCAGTCACAAAGCCAAAATGATAAATTAATTTGAGATGGAAAATTAGTTCCTTCATTCTCAAAGACTGAAAATAGTAGTAAGCTTAATTTTATGCCCTTCTAACTGTTTGTTATTTTATCAGGCCTATATAGATACAGAGTAGGGGATATTCTCATGGTGACGGGTTTTCACAACAACGCTCCTCAATTCCGGTTTGTGCAGCGTAGAAATGTGGTTTTGAGCATCGACATGGACAAAACCAACGAAGAAGACCTGTTAAAGGCCATAGCACAAGCAAAGCTCGTCATAGAACCGCTTGGCTTCCTTCTAACAGACTACACTAGCTATGCTGACACATCATCAATGCCGGGGCATTATGTACTGTTTTGGGAGCTCAGAGTGAGAGGAAACAGTGATCGGCCAGAACTTGACCCAATCATAATGGAGCAATGCTGCTCCGTGGTGGAAGAGTCCCTGGACTCGGTGTATAGGAGGTGCAGGAGGAAGGACAAATCAATAGGTCCATTGGAGATCAGGATTGTGAAGCACGGCACGTTTGACGTGCTCATGGATTTTTGCGTCGCTCAGGGGTCGTCTGTAAATCAGTACAAGACATCAAGGTGCATTAAGTCTGAGGAAGCTTTTGAGATATTGGAGTCAAGGGTAGTGGGAAGGTTTTTCAGTAAAAAAGATCCTTTATGGGAGCCCTTCAAAATTGGAAAAAAGTAAAAAAACAAAAACAAAAAATTTACTGTATTTGACAAGGAAAACGCCTTCCTATGTTCCTTGCTGGAGTCTGGCATGTGTTGATGTTTTCAGGGTTGATTTCAGTTAGTGCCAGTAGTCAATTTAGAATCTAATTTGTAAAAGCTCTTTCTTATTTCTTTGTTGTTTCTTTGTTGTGTGTTTTTCAGAGCCTGTACTTGTATGCTTGATTTGTATGAAACTAGAGTGCCAGTCATTTATCTGTATCTGCTTGTGCAAGTGCAAGATGATGATGTTTCAAAACTTAGGACAAGATTTCCTTGATGGGGATTGGTTAATTCTAAAATAACTGGGTATCTCAATGGTAAAACCTGTTAGAAAAATGGGAAATAAAGAGGTTCAGCTCTGCTTCATCAGCTACGGGTTTGAAATAGGAAACATTCTCTTTGCTTGCGGAGATACGGTTGCATACATCTAACCCTCCCCAGCTCTCGTAACTGCAGGAGCTTTGTGCATTGGACTAGCCCATGCGAAACGGCTCGAGGCAAATGAAAAAAGTAGATCCAAGATAAAGGAAAATTAGACTCCCAATGGGCAACAGGATATATAATCAAGCATCAAATTAGATACTATGACTATGTCACAAAGAAGAAGACCAGTTAATTCAAAGCATTGGGAATAGAATGGTCAGCGAGTGATTGAATTAATAAGACCATATATGAAACTCTCATGTATTAACTGCAAAACTTTATTCAAGTATGCTGTTGGAACAGTAGTAGTCCTGAGACTCAAAGGCACTCAATCAAGTAGGGTTGCAAATAAACCGATACTCACGTTTATTGGAATGAGATAAATGTAGTTGGAAGCATTCTTTAATAACTTAAACTTTTGGAACGACGAGTCATCTAATAGGTACATTATTTTTTTGTCTTCAAGGTAGGAGGGGGGAACCATATTACAGTGATAGAGGCAGAGGCTAACATAAAGCCACGATAATAGGAATTTGACCATAACAAGGAGACAATGAGAGCAACCCAAGGAGACAATAGGAACTGTTCATGCAGGGGGGGAAAGAAGTGTGTATACGCAGGGCCTTTTGGCTTTGTCTATAGCATTTATGTGAAACATGTGGCCTTAACCACCACCAGCTCTACCTCAATTACAGAGGTTGGACCCCTCCTCTCATCTCCTCATTACTACATTGCATGTACAGCAAATACATTACTGGCTCCACAACCATTTCTTCTCTTCCTTCTCACTTATTTTATTTTCTTCTTCTTCTTCTCCTTCCTTTTTTTTTCTTTTTTTTTGTAGCTCATAGAAGGCCATAATTTTCCCACATTTGTTATCTTCTTACATTGATGTTAATTTTCAGCGGTACAAATACTCTAAAAGTACTATCTCATTCTTGATGATCAAAGAAAGCTAACAGTAAGTCATTTCTACGTGAGGTTTACACATATGCCATGTTAATCTGATCTAACATTTTAAGCAGCAAAAGAATGGGTCAAACAATGTATTTCTGGCTCTAACACACCGTGCTTGAAAAACATCACATACACACACATAAGGGACAAATCCAATTATCACAAGGACTTGTACATTTCACCATATAGAATGGATAAAATATAAGTGGAGAAAAAAAAAAATAGGCCACCTTATGTATGTATGTATGCATGTACATTCACTTTTTCTTTCAGCATTCATTCAAAGTCTCATCCCTCTCATGTGGCCTATATCTTGTGATTGGACCTCTCAACTCAAGAAAGGAACTACTTTTTCATCATCAATTCAAATGTAGAGTGAAGTGTTCCAATCGATGTCCCAAAGTTGATGAGAAAAATACAGGTAAGATGGCGCATGGGGGTTGTATGTGACCCCAAATGTATATTTGATTTGATTGTGGTTGGCATTTGGCAGCATTGGCCTAATTGGGGAGTTAGTTAAGGGGGTATAAAGACCACGCACACGTGTGTGTTGAACCAATGATGGAGACTTTTTTGAGAAAAGACAAGCTCTGTAGACTGTAGCTGTCTTTAACTCACACCCCCACAGGGTTGCGAGTCCTTTTCAGAGCCATACACCCCCACACACACTTCACACAGTAGCATGCAAAATAGAATGTGACTGAGACGTTACATACCCTTCTCTGTCTCTTTCTCCTTCTCTCTCTCTCTCTCTCTCGCTATGGATTAATTGGGATAAGGTAGTGAACCTAGAGAACCATATTTAAGATATACACATATATATTATATATGTATATGTGACAGTGAAAGAACTACACATATGTATATGTGACAGTGAAAGAACTACACAGTGGGTCATCCGTGTTTTTCCAATCCGGGAAGTCCCGGAGACATGTCCAGGCTGACCTGACCTTACATAACCAATTTGCTTCCAAACAAGAGTGATCCGAACCATTGGACTGGGTCGCAATTTTTAACATTGAGAGAACAAGACTTTCTGTTAGAGTAGAGCCTCAAGCCCCATGATTTTAGGGATTTGTCAATTATTATTGGATGGATTGGGAGAGAGCACACAGAGCCATCACACCCACTTAATAAAGTGGTAGGATGAAATACGACATATTTTTTCAGAGTTACGGTGAATGATTCACTAAATCGTAGGGTAAAGAATGGGTGCAACACAAACACAATAAAAACCATCAATGATGTGTGTATTTACGGACCTTGGGATGTAACTTTGTTAAGACATATGTTAGTGTTCGCAATTTTTGTAAGAAATAGTGTCAGTGAAATGAGCTATGTTACTTTAACAAAAAAAAAAAGAAAAAGAAAAAGAAAAAGAAAGAAATGAGCTATGTTATGATTGAGTTCCGATTGAGTTCTTTAATTTTGGGGGGTCAATATTTTCATAATTTTGTAGAACTTATATTACTTATAAAGAGATCTAAATATATGAGGTTTATTAAAATATTGGAGAGGCCACGAGTCCCATATATGTTCTGCCCATGGAGAGTGGGAGCTGAGAAGAAAGTAGACCAAAGATCAACAATAATCCCAACTACAGGGAGAAAAGAAAAAGAAGAAGAAAAAGCTTTTATTATTTAATTAGAAAAAAGGTTACATTTTTGAAGAGCAGGACTAACGGTAAATAGCACCTGTGGGGGGTAGTGGCGGCTATTCTACAATAACCCACCGCTCATACATACCCGTGTCATAGACTTCAAACGTAGAACAAAATATGGAACAAAAATAAAATTAAACAAGGATAACTAGGATTTACAGACAGATAAAGTACTGATCATAAGTTAGGAGTCAGGTTGCTCAGATTTCAACGGTGCACCTGATGAGGAGGCACAACTTCCATTTTGAAGGTACAGACTATTGGCCACCAACGAGTCACTAACCAATCCAACATCAACGTCGTCGAAGTTGAGCGTGCCTCTGAGCTTCCGTGTCCTGCAAATGGAAGAAAACAAGAGTATTAACAGTACTGAACGAGCAAAATGACAAGAGATGGTCAACATCAAGTTCACCTAAACTAATACTGATCCACCTAAATTTCACAAGGATGGTCAAGGTCAATTATATGTACCCATTCAAGCGGTTATTAATGGCAGTCAGGTCTTTTGAAGGGCTCTGATAAGCATGTGTGCTCTCTCCTACACAAGCATAGTAGCTTCTAGAGCTATGTGAAATTAAAGCATCCTTCTGTAGACATAAAGATCATAGTTAGAAACTATAAGCAAAATAACTAGTTCGCCAGTGGCAAACGTCTCGACCAAAATTTAAAATCTTTCACCATCTGTAGACATAATTAAAGATCAAAGCTAAAATATGAACCAATTAACTAGTTCAATGGAGACAAAAGTCTCTTCAAAAAATTTCGTAAGCAAATAAATTCCTAGTTTTGATGTGCTTTAGTTAACTGAATTCATAATCACCAACATCATCTGTTGCAAACATACATATTGGGACAAGCGAGACGGGCACTGGAATCAATATGGTTTTCATAAATGAAAGAATAACGTATGCAAGACCAATTAGTGGTAAAAATCAGCATCTAAAACACTTTAAATAAAGTAGCCCAGCAATGAATGGGAGACAACAGAGCTGGATACCATTCTAAAGCAGTGAAACTAAAAGAGAAAATGTCCTCACTCTTCAGTATACTACAGACCAACTTGTGGTTTTGCTAACATACAACCTGTTATTTTAATTTAATAGCAAAGAATTATCAAGGTTAGGTCAATCTCGAGTCCTACCTCCCACCCAGAAGAACTAGGTAACATCCCCTTTAACAATGATGTTGAACAGTAACAATACTTGGAGAAACAAACTTGGCTTCATGGTAGATACTAATGATTTTGGTAAAAACTATCTAGCATAGTCAACCATCTAATTATTTTTAATCACTATATTATTGATCTCTAGTAATTGAGGGTTCCTTGAGTAACTGATGCGGTTGAAGGGTACATATTGGATATTCCTATGACCTTTTCTTTTTTGGCATAGGTTAGATAGAATTGCATTTAAACAAAAGATACTACAGCATGGAAGCCAAAAAGGCCTCAGAAGCCAACTCCAGGAGGCATTACCCGCTCAACAATGCAAAATGGCTCGCATACATCCAAAGCTTGGATGTTGCCCTTTAATTTCCGGCACCTGAGCACCATTTGTTTATTTACAGTTTCTAATTGAAAAGACTCGTATGTCCTTCACTATAGGTGACAACCCTCACTTCTGCAACTCCTATAATTCTGAACAAACTTTAGTTGAATTCCTCAGGCTAATTTAGGGTCAATAATAGTCCGTATCCGATGACACCTCTCAGAACCACCTTGTCACTGTCTGGAATCTGCCTTGCAATGAAATTTTTAAGTATCTAATTTTTTAGTCCGTGTCCGATGAAGGATTTTGTAAATGGAAGTCAACAAGAAAAATTAAAGTTTTTTTATAATCCCAGGAATCAATAAATTTTCAGGTTCTCTGTGATTGTTGGGTACAAGAGGCTTAACCATAAAAATCATGGACTAAATTTATGGCAAGGAACTCCGAAGTAACTAGAAACTATTATAGGCCCAATTTATCCAAATCCATGCAGAATTCAACTAGAAAACCTAATGTGGATCTAATAATAGAACCTCAGATGATTTAGAAAATTCTTAAGATATGCAAAATAATAGGTAATAAACCAGTTGTAAACCATCTAAAAAGCAAATAAATGATGATTTTTAAGGTTTTAGTACCAGATGACAACCTTATTTTTGGTTGGTAATTGTAGTGCATGGTATAGACAGTCTCAATTTGATATCAAAGAGGCAACACATGAGATTGAGCATCAGGTCAATTTTTTTGAACTCAACCCTCAAGGCTTAACCTTGAAATTTTTTTCTTAAGAAACTAGGGTGTGATAGACACAAGGAAAAAGAAAATTGATATCTGGAACTGGACTGATTCTTTGATAAGTCGTGAGGAGCCACTACTCATGAAATTAAACCAATTTTAAGTAACGGAAGTACCTAATATAATAACTATTAAGAGATCAAGGTGCTATGATGAGAAAATGTCTAGAATACCACAGAATTCGTAAGAGGAGAACATAAAACCAAGCCAACCTAATGAAATGGGTTCTGGTTAACTAAACTTTAGGTTCAGGGATGGACGAGGTACTTCAAAGTTTGAGTACTACAACCTATTGAAAGAATTATTAACTAATAAAAGTAAAGACGCAGAATCAAGTATGATATTGAGATTGACATAGAAGAACCCAGCTTCATCAGCAGATAGTATTATCTTTTGTAATGGAAAACCAGGTAAATGAAACAGGATCCACAGAACAACTTCAAGTAGATGAACTAAGCATTGTCCATGTTATAGAGAATTACTTGAAGTATCTAACCAAGGACAAAAGTTAGATACTGAATTGAGCACATGCTTTTACAATTGAAATTAGAAGCAAAACAAGTGCATGCTCAGAAATCAAATAGCTTACCCAACAGGAAGTGTAATAATTAAATATCCAGCAAAAGATAAAATTTGAAAATTTTTACACTGCACATGGGCAAAATTTTAGAGGGAACATCTCCCGGTTTCTCCAAATGCATATTAATTTAAGACATGAAAATTACAGAGACAGCTAAAGATTTTGCTAGATCTGCGTATATAAGGCCAAAATCGCAAATAAAGAAAAAACAATAACAGAAGTCAATTTCAAAGGAATAAGGAAGAGAAATAAACAAATACCTTTGATGACCGTAATGGAGAAACGTAAACGTTATGTGCCGCAGACACTTTTTTTGGGGACATATCAGGAAGAGCTGGAAATGGAGATATCCTAGGTGATCCAGGGCATTGACCTAATTGGCCAAGAAAAAGAAAAGAAAAGAAGATTGCATCAAGCCATGGCTCACAAGAGAAGTGCTTGAAGAGGATATCAAAGAAAAAGAATGAGAATTACAGATAAAATGAAATCAATGGGCATACCATCAGTATTACTGTTAGCTTCGGGAATCCGGTTAGTTTTTTGAGCAGTTCCAGTAGGAGCAAGGTCCATCAACAGTGGCTTAACAGCAGGAATAAAGATTTCGTTGTAAAATGTAATTATATCTACATGCTCCTGGCCCGTTTTCTGTTTTCAGAACCATTTGAAAGATTAGGATTTCCTTAAAATATATACATATATATGTATATATAAGGACCAAAACAGAAGATATTGAGTAACATACACCATGACGCCGTGTTGATGACCAATCAACAAACACACTACGAAACACTTGAGGTTTACATTGCGGTTGCTTTCTATAGTTGTAAATAATTTCTCGAAATGTCAGGTTTAGTTGAGAAATCTGCAGGCCAATACATGAGAAAAGCAGGAGTTAAAGAGAAAAACCAGGCAGTAGGCTGAAGGATGTTATGTGTCATGTTCTAGTAGCAAACCTTTGCAACTCCATAAAAACAACAGAGGATGATCTGATCAATATGACGGTTAAAGAACAGAGTTGTTCGTTGACCAATAATTTGCTGAAAAAGACAGTAAACGCTCTCCCTTGTCTGCTGAGAAAGCTGCATCCTTTCAACCATACCATTGATTCTGACAGCAGCTAGCTTTGCAATCTAGATAACACAAGGAGTTTGCAATGTGTCAATTTAGAAAGGAGAAAATAATAGAAATTAATAGGGAATGTCATCATCATCCTGCCTTTATCCCATTTGAAAATTAATAGGCAATGTACAATTGTACAGTAAGAAAACTAATTCCTGTTAAAGATCATGATATGATCAAAATGAAAGTCAGGCCAATGTAGCAAATTTTCCATCACAACAAATTGTTGAGACGAGAGGCTATCCGCACCTTACTACCTTTTAAGTTAACTATAAAACCAGTGTACAATTAATAGGCCACATATGCACTATATGGCACATCCACCTTAAATTGCAATGGAAACCTCAAAGCGAAGAGCTAAGAATAAGCTGTAACACTTTGAACCACAAATGTTATCTTCTGGAACAATGTCATCCGAACAATAAATGTTAAGTGTCGTGTGCCCCAACAAAAGCCACTCCCTCTGCACACTGTGAGAAAGTGGAAGAAACAAAGGATTGCAAAAGATAAAACAAATAAAAGAAAATGGAAAAGAAGCCTGCCTCGACCTCACATGCACATAGTACATCTATCTGAAAGAATCTTGAAAGTTATTGTATCACTGAAATGGTGGAAGTTACCATTAGAACATTTGAAGTGAAAAACAATACCTTGCTAAAGAATATGCTGACTGCAGTTTCTGCACATGTTTCCCCTCCACCTCCTGGATTTGGCCTTGTTGGACTGCAGATAATTATCCAATTGCGAAATACAAATTAGAGTACAATGAAAGAAAACCACTAACATGCTGAAAATAAATTAGATTTGCAATCTCCCGCCTCCCAGAGTTATTACGAACAATACCTGGCAAATGCAGACTGCAAAGCAGGCGGTGGTATTTTTGATTTGAGATTATTGAAGGTCAGAAGCCGATCCTTCACTGGAGATGTAAACGAATTTCGCTCAACCAGCACACTTCGATGTTCGGTACACAGTCTCTTTGGTGAACGAATATCTCCATTCTGACCTGGTTAATGTCAATTTAACAGAAGTTTATAAAAATCCAGCTACTTTATCAAAAAGAAACAACAGAAGTCATGAATCCTGTGTTTTACATTATCATGTCATGGGCTACTTCATGATTTGTGTCCAAGTACAAAAAAAAATTCTTTACTTTATGTTTATTTAACTAAGAACCAATAAAGAATAAGAACGCCATGTAAAGACTATTTAAATTTTTACCTGGTGAAGTTTCATGTTTCTGTAATGATGGCACAGGAGGTAAGCCTCCACAAGAAATGTTCATATGCATGGCAATTGTATCCAAAGATGGCATAGGTTCTGCCAACAGCCCAAGACAGTTTATTTCTGTGGCAAGGGTCGGTCTTGCCACCATCAACGAATTGTACATTGAAGAGCCCTTTTCCCAGACCATGCTCTCCAAAAGTCGCTCTTCCAATGAGTTAAGATGTCGCCTCAATTCTCTTGGAAGAGAATCCTCATGTCTAATGAAACTCTCTATCACCTTGCTAAGATCAAAAGCTGTAATTCCAGTTCTCTCCAACACTGCAGGAAATAGCATCGTTACTGTCTTATGTGTCGCAAGAACTAGTTCTGCTGAACAGGCAAGCATACATCTATGAAATCTCTCATTGGTTAATAATGAGGTCAAATTGCTTGCATGAAAGATCTGGGCCTCTGCTGTACACATTGCTTGCAAAACCTTATAATATAACTTGAGTGCTTCCGATCTTCGTTGTTCAGCCCATATATTGTCCATCAGGTTTGTAAATTGCAAGCTTCCAGGGACACAACGCTCTCCCAGACCACTGTTAGGAAATATTGCTTCCAATATTACACGAGCCCTGCGTATCACATCAGTAGTTAAATCCCTATCACATGATGACAGGAATCGCTCCAGTTCAGATGAGGGTTTTGATGGAAGTGGTGAAATTACTGTCCGAAGCCACTTTGCGGTTGTCATTGCTGTGCTTACAGGAGTAGCTGCCATCTTCGAACTACTACCATGAAGAATACCATTTGCATGAGATGCAGATGGAGAGCGGTACGGGGAAAGTGGACTCGTGATTGTCTTTGCTGGAGACGCTATTGAGTCAATTTTCCGCTACACAGAACAGAAACAGCCACAAATAATTTAGTCAACTGCATTAGTATGTGAGTTATGTTGAATTGCATCCATCAACGAAAACATACCTTCTCCCCATTGACATTCATAGCACCTCCAGACAAGCTCCCAGAACCGAGCAGGCTGTCCTCCTCATTGAGAAACACCCTCTCATCCAGTTCACCATTACTACAAAATGCATCAACATAATCCTTTTCTAAAATTTCTAAACTGGAAGACAAAGATGATTCCTCCATTAGATCTTCAAAATAGATCAAACCATCTGCATTAAAGGGAATAAGAATTCCAGTAAAGAAGCACAAACTAAAAAGTATGATTGATTCAATAACAAAAATCCAGTAACTAAAATTGGATAATCCACCTGTATCAATATTATCTAGGTTTTCAGTTCTACATTCTGAAGCCGAGCGTTGTTCTTTTTTCAAAATATCTGCTATTAAATTATTGGCCTTTTCCATTGTTTTCCTCAACTCATCTTCTGACGTCTCATGTTTTTTGCAAAGTGATGCAACCAGGTCCACACCTTTGCTGCCATTCCTAACTGCAAAGGAGTCAGCACTTGGCACATTAAGAAATGCAAACATAGAACCCCAACCCAACCCCAGGGAAAAAATAAAATTTTTAATATATATATATATATATATTGAAGAGGATAATTACCAAACCATGGCGAGTCATCAATACAGAAATTCCTTGAGCGAATTGGAACGTGAATAATCAAGATAGCCTGTCAAAAATTTCATTAGACATTAGCAAAGAACATTTCTCTTCTTAAATATCCTTTTCTAAATACTCAAAGGAAACACATAAAACTCAGTTTTTGTTTTTTTTAGTAACAAACAACAAATCATAACTACAAAACTAACACAACTGATATATCTAGAAGTCTAACTGACCAATATAGCAACCAAACCATGAGTGCAAGTCACTAGGGCTTCAAAGCGACTAAATGCATGGATACGGAGTGCTAGAAACAGAAACCACCCAAATCGATGGTAGTCCGACACGTAGCCTGTGGCATCCGTAACAGCTGACTGCTTGTCAACATTTACATCACTTGTCAAGAAAAAATCCAGGTATGCACGTTTGTAGTACCTTGTGTCATGAAATCAACATAGTTTAACGTTATTAATGTATAAACAACAATCAAATAGAAAAAGAAAAACTGCATACCACAAAATGAAGCTTTTCCATGCAGTACCACATTTTTTTTATAGGCATGAAATGAAAGCCTGATGTACCAAATTCATTTTAAATGTATCATGCATCATGATCAACGGTCTAAACCATATGCAGAATCCATTTAAAAGAGGCTACTACATAAATTCCCATGTTCAATTAAAGAAAATGTAATTTCACAACCAATGGCTACAAAGTACCTGGTTTGTTTAACTAACAGAGCTATTACATCGTCAGAATTTTGCTTCATCTAATACAAGATTTGTGATCGATCATATTAAGAAGGTGTGACAATATTGCATGACATGGAAAAGAAAAATGTTCTGGTAGCCAACACCAAATAACTGTAGAAGGCCTTTTGAGAAGAATTAAATCAATAAATTTGATAGCTTTCAAATTTTATTTGGCAAACACTCAACATTGAAAGGTTGACCATGGTTCGGGTCCCAACAAAAGATATGGTTAAGTATGACATTTAACCAATTGGCATTTATTCATGACAGGGTTTATGTAACTCCAGCCCCAACTGAAAACACAAGTCATCTCCAACCAACTCCAGCATCCAATTCAAACTGTATAGAGATGATGCTGGTGTCATTATACAAGTTCACATCAAAAAAGTTTCAGAATTTCATGTGAGCACCTAGGTACACCGTACATCCCCCTTGGCATATCCACTAAGGGGCCACAGGGTCAGAATAAGACAGATGTGGCCTCCACAAAGGCAATTATAATTAATATTACACAGCCATCTGATGTTGGTTATTTGTTCATTTTTGCTATGCGGAGTTAACTTGATGTGTATAACGATCTATTTCCATAAGCCAGGACTGGAGAAAAGATAGAAATTACTAAAAAAAAAATAATTCATAGGTCAAGACACAACTTAACTCAACAAAGCATTAATTTTAACTACTTGGGATCAGCTAACGCATTCGATTCAGACCAATTTCAAGCAATAGCCTCCACTAAATCCTTGAATTATTATTATTATTTTTTCACAGCTCCATGACCTTGCAATTGTTTTTTTGCCAACGCGAAATTAAATCAAGTTAGTCTCTCATACTAGTGCAATATAGGTTTATTTGAACAGGGCTAAACCTTTTTTCCCCATCCTATCTTCAATTGATGTCACCTCTAATTTTTTACAAGTGCATTTATATCTTATTACCTTTTCCAGTTGGAACTCTTACTAACCAAAAAATTCAAAAATCTCATAATAAAATTACAAGACTGGTAAAAATTTAAACTGCTAAAGTAATATATCAAAATTTGTTGTTAGCAATAACATTACTCCACAATGTCTTTTGCTTATAGAATAACGGATGGGATATAAGTACACACTCCTACACCAAATAGAACCTAATATAGCACTACTTCACTAAAACCTTACAGATTAATAAGTGCATTCAGTAACAAGAGTTTTCTTCTACCACTCCCCAAATCACACCACCACCAACAACAAGCAATGCCACTCACACTAACACCACTTCTTCCAATTTTAAAACCACCAGAACTACATTCAGTACCATGAAACACTGACACGCCTAGTAATGATAATAAAGGTTTTTGGGACTGCTTGAACTAGCATAAGCCACTCACTGCACCAGCATTCCTTTAGGCATATTACTCACAATAAATAAATGCAAATAGAGAGATCGCCAGTTTACATTTTTAATAGCAATATGACATAAAAGACACAGTTAGAAAATGTGGCAGCGTGTCTAATTGAGAAACTTTTATAACCTAAATTAATCAACCAACTGTATATTACATTATTAAAACATCAATAAGACAGGAGAAAAAAAAGGTCAAAATACCCACTTGCTTAAAAGGCTCAGGTGCACAAAATTAGCCTGCAACTCCTTTGCCTGATTGGAGGGGAGAAAAAATAAGCATAGAATCATGAAGCTCAAACAGAATAAACATATGTAGAAACTATGCAGGCACGCATTGGCATAACAGCATAACCATATTGAAACATAAGTTTAACTCTCCACAGTACTATACCTCAAGTCTCTTTTCCCAGTCTGCACCATACATGGTACATAAAATTGGACCAACCCTGTCAATGAATTGAGGAAGTTCTTTGAAGAAGTCCACAATGCTGTGAAGGGGAAAGAAATTTTAATCAGAAACACGACAATAAAATAATCAAAAACCAAAAACAGAAAGGAAAACTAGACCGACATACTTCAACTTTGCGACTCTCAATATCTGGCATAAAGTAATTCCGTTGTTATCAATCCCCTGATTCATATTATCTGCAGTCATCTGAATTAATCTTTTTGCAGAGTACAAAATGAATGCAAACCAATACCGTTCTGCTTCTTCTGGCTGATAGAGAAGTGAAATTCAGTTACTCACACAGAGAAATCACCTTCTATTTCAATTTCCACAAAACAAAACATAGAAACAATTCACAGGGAAAAAAAATGAACAAGAAATAAACAAAGAAAGAAATTGACAAAGTTAGGTTCATTACAGCAAAATTTCCAATAGCCGAAATAGTTGTTGACAAAAGGTGTTTGCTTTCATTAAACAGCTTCATGGCTTGAGTGGAAGTTTGTTCATCTAATGATAATCCATTCTATGACAAATCACAACAATCAAATCAGCATAAGAGAGTTGTTCTACAAACCAAATAACACATGTAATAAATTCTTTATCAAAAAAAAAAAAAAAAAAACTGAAAGAGAAGAAAAAAAAACTTGTGAATTTAAAAGAAAAAAACCTTAAATTAAAAATAACTAAATAAAGACCTTGCAAAAATCTTCAAATCGAGCTTCGATAGAAGTGCCATTGTCGGAATGCGAATTATCCGTTTTCAGGTCTTCCATATTGAAAGTAGCTGGACTGAGAGCCAGCAATCTTTCACAAACCCTAAGCTGATCTACTAAGCATCAATTAGAACAAGGAAAAAAAAGAAAAGGAGGGATGATAAAACTAAACCATAAATTGATTAAAATAGAAATAGGTTAAAAGGAAAGGAAGAAAGAAAGAACTTACGATTCAGTACAAAACCAAGACTAGGAGACCTCTTCAAATCTCTGATCCGCAGATCCGCAAAGCAAAACCCTAGCTTTACCAAACAATTCAACAACGAATCGAGAGGGAGTTTCCTCAGATCGAATCGAAACTAAAGTCAGGAAGCAAATCAGAAAAAAATAAAAACACACAAAAACACCCTTTCTTTGTTTCCCCTCTCTCTCTCTCTCTCTGCTTTTTTCCCCCTTTCTCTCTCCTCTCTCTCTCTGATCCTCCGTGAGATTAGCGCGGGAAAAACAACATAACATGGAATATATTATGCGCATATATCATGACATGGCATAATAGAATAGCCGACACTACATACATGGTAGACCAATAATGGCGTGACACATCATGGAGGGTTTGGAGGATTCTTTTACCGCCAAATTACGAGATATGCCGGGAAATTACCGTTAGAGGAGGGGAATGGGATGCTTTCCCCAAAGGGATCTCTGCGAGTTAGGTTTTCCAAGGGCCCACATATTGGTGTGTTTATTCGGCCGCCACATCTGTTATGTTTTTAGCTCCGTTCCAACCTTTTTATTTGCGTAAATAATTTTTACAATACTTCTAAAAACAATTAGGTTGTTGGAGCATCCAATTGGTACCTTTAATTTGAAATTGAAACTTTTCAACTAGGTTAGTTCTAATTTTAAATTTAATGTGCCTATTCGATCCTCATAAACATATGCATATGTTTTATAATTCGACTTCAAGTTTATTCGTATGAAGTGATAAATCGAAATTTATTAATTTAGGTTGAATTCCGATGTAGATCCAACGGTTTAGTTTGTGTCTATTGACTTGGGCCGAAAGCCAAAAATAGCAACAATTTTTATCATTTGGTTTGTGTCTCTCAGTTTGGGTCGAATTCTGCTAAAAGTACTTCTATTATTAATTTGTCCCAATCATAATCTACAATATAACATAGTCATGGGTGTCAATCACTAATAAGGAATGAAGCATCCAATTTATATATATATATATATAAAAGGTAGTAGCCTAATGATATCTTTTATATCTCTTAAAATGAAATGTGAGGGTTCATATCTTGTAAGAACAATCGGTTGTGAGTTTCTTACCAAAAAAATATATATATTTTCAATTTCAACCTAATGTTAAGTGAACTAAAGAATGAGCGAACTGTTGTAACATCAATTTCTTCCTTATCATCTTGAGCGAAACCCTATCAAACTGCACTCCTTATTGAACAATTATTAAATAATCAAGAATTACATGGTCCGATCAATTATAACTCGACATGTAAACAAACGTGTTGATTTTATTCAAATTTTTATTTGCTTGTTAAGTTGTATTGATTGAGACCGGACAAACATTTCTTCTCTTTATAGCCATTGAAGAGCAATACCTTCAGCCACATGAACATCCATTGCATTGCATGAAGCTATAAATTAACCACACATTAACAATCTACTAGCATGGGAATTTTTTTTTTTCAAAAAAACATTAGAGTTGAGTTGGAGAGCTCCATTGATTTACCAATACCTTTAGCAAAGGGAATAATGATTTTTGGGCCTCTAGGCCACTATGCTCCACCCAAGCTGTAGCTTATGTAATTATTTCATATATTTATTATAAAATTAGCTTAACTTTAATATATATATATATATATATATATATATATGGCATCTTTCTATAAGAGATATAGGCTTCTATGATTTTATGTTTTTTCAACATTTAAATATTTGGATAGCAAGAAAATAAAAAATTTGAGAAAAGTTACTCATAACCATTCGTTCTCCCATAAAATTTTCCTCCCAAAAAAGGAGATAAAATTTTGCTTTCTTGAGAAAATTAAATTAGGTAAACTTACAATTATGCCCTTTTTATCTTTCTAAATAAAGTGAGTTTGTTCTTCAAAATTAATTATTTAAATTCTTAAATACTTTGATTCTTTGAAAAGAGCGAAAAATGGTTATGGGGTAAATTTTTATTTAGATTTTTTTGCTCTCTTATAGTAAAAATACAGACAATTTAAGTAAAACATAATATTTTCTTTTTAACTTTCATGGATCAAAGTACGAAATGGTATTTTCCACAAATTTTTTTAAAATTGTTCTTGATAATTATATGCATGATAAAAAAATTTAATTGTTTTTCATTCATTTGAATTTCAACATCCTTGTTTCAATATGTAGATCCTAATTTAATGTTCATTTTGAAATTTGAGATCACCAAGGGCATGAAAAACTTGATCAAAGTTGAGAAATGATGTTGGCTTTTGTATATTAATCCAAGCTAAACATTTTATTTTAGGTAATCTGGTAAGTAAAGCGGGAAAAAAATCCTTCTCACTTGAGAGTGTCCATTGCTGACGTGGTTGCTTCAGTAACTTGGTGACATGGCAGCGTGGTAAATATAGTATTTATTTCTTATGTATATAATACTATCTATGTATCTGTACAAGAGTTTTATACACTTCTGTATGCATACTATCTTAAATTTCCCCCCAAAACTGATTTCTTATTTCCCCCTAAATGTAAGATCTTATTACCCCCAAAACTAAAATGTTTATCCTCAACTTTTGTATCATTATTTGCCTCTGAAATTCAGCTATCTCTCCCTCTGAAATTGAAGTCATTGATCGACGGATCGATTTCAATTATAAATCAACCCTCTTCGCAATAGCACGAATCATTGTAAAATAGGGCTATTGGACGGGTAAGTCGAACCACAGGGACTACGCTAGTCTCAAGGCAACCTAAGTATCTAGAGTCATTCTTAGAATGATAAGGGGTAATAGGGTTTTGTTGATTGTCACTAGGCTAGTAATGTAAACATGCATAAAATAGTAGATTGGAAGGAATGTAAAGGAAGGAGATCTAGATAGAGAAGGCTAGGGAAGTGAATCCACTACCTATCCATAAGCATGTTAATACATGATTTACTTGGGGAATAATATATACATTATGACCATGAGATGCAACAATATGAAATTGCTACATTACCTTCAAGAAATTTATGAAATCAATAGGCAAGAATAACCTATCAAAGCATTGCATGTTTTGGCTACCTAAACTAGGTTGCAACCTTAGACATACTCACTAAGCATAGAGTTATCAAGCCCTTAATCACATAGTAGAAGCA
>JAOTQH010000014.1:603817-619464 GCA_025631255.1 Cornus kousa | reverse complement strand
TTATGTGTAATTTCTGAAACTTGTTATTATAAATAGAATGTGGTGGAAGGATGAAAGTATTTTTTCATTCTCTCTCTCTTTCCCCATCTCTTTCTCTTTTTCTCTCATCCTCTTT
This sequence comes from Cornus kousa, assembly GCA_025631255.1. Classification (NCBI taxonomy): domain Eukaryota; kingdom Viridiplantae; phylum Streptophyta; class Magnoliopsida; order Cornales; family Cornaceae; genus Cornus; species Cornus kousa. Next base: position 619,349 of record JAOTQH010000014.1, on the reverse strand, counting down.
CTTATCTTTTTCTTCTTCTTTATCACTTACTCTTGATTTGATTATATCTTAAAGCCAACAACTAGTTCATTGTGCTGTGAATGCAGATTAATTTAATAGTGCAGGATTTTGTTCTTGCTCAAATGCTGTGCTTAGTGATTGAAGTAATGTAGTTAATCACGTCAGTAGCTCCAGCTAAGAGGTTGTTGCATGTTTCAGGTACTTTTCGAAAATTTAAAGAAAAATTGGCACACCAAAATCCTTCAGCTCATGAGACTAAAGTAAGCCTCTCATATTTTATTTACTAATGAGGTGGATAGTTTTGTTTAATTCCCATTGGTGACACTATCTAGTATTTGTAGTTGATTAGATCCATAGCTGCCCTGTTCATCCTTCACTTTTGGCTCTCCTATTTCATTTTTCTTTGTCTTTTTCTTTTTTTGGAGGAGGGGGAGGGGGGTCTGGTTATTTTAAGTTTTGAAGTTTTGTCTGCGTATTGTTTATTTGTGCTTTGCAAATGGGTCTGGACTTATTCTCAATACTTCAACATTCTGAAACAGATATCAGACAACTACATGGAAGACCTTTGTTCAAAAATCAAGGTTGGTTTAATTCATTTATTTTGACTGAAACACATACCTTTTTTTTTTGTCCTGGCCTTTGAAATTTGTCTTGCTGGAAAACTAACAAAAAAAAAGACCAAATAGATACCTTATTATATGCTAGGCAATCTTCTAATACTCTGTGAAAATCAGCACTGCGACTACCATAATCTTCTGTGTCAGCTTCTCTGATGGTGTTTAGAAATCTTATTCACTGAACTCAATGGAAAGCTATGTTATATCCTAAGAGTGCATATACACTATTCCTAGTTTGTAGTTGTCGTAGTTTTTTAGCGCCTCTTAATTTGTGAAAAATAAATGATAAGACCTTTTAAATGATCATGTGTCATAGTTGGGGGTTTTTTAACTCTTAATATGGGAAATAGTCATGCACGATGATGATTACCAATTATAACAGGGGTATAATCCACATTGACTAGAGCTTATATAGTAAGATAAGGCAAGGCATCATGGTTTTGCTTGGGCAGCACGAAGACCAAATTGACATGGGTTTAAACATAAAGGAAAGACAGTGAGGTTTGTGGCTCAACCAGAAGAATGGCCTCTGGTAATTGAGTAGGACCATTTTGTGCCACTTTAGGTTAATATAGCACCAGACTACTGCAATATGTTTGTCAGTCTAGTGCAGAATATGTTTGTTTCCATCAGCAGCATAGAATTGGGTTTAATATGCTGATTTTGTTTAATAAACGGCAGACAACAGTGACAGAGGGACTGACTTGGTATTTTATTTTATTTTATTTTATTATTTTATTTTATTTTTTTATTTTTTTAACAATGAGAGGGAGTTGAGGGACTGAATGAGAGGTGTCAAACCCCGGACACGATCAAGTTATAAACCTCCAGTATGGGGTGCCTTTTCAGCACTCTGTTCGTTACGCTATCCCATTTGCTGCTTAAAAATGTGCCTGAAAAAATAAATGCTTGGGGTACCTGTTATTCGGTATTGCAAAACTGCATCATTAAAGATTGTACAATTGCTTTCGGAGCAATCAGTTAATAATTTAGAGCATTTACTACCATATAATATAAGTTTGACACTGAGAACTTATGTGCCAAGCTAAAACCATTTAGAATGGTCTCTTTGAATTTGGGCTCATCTGCAAATACTTGTTTTTTTTCCATGGCTATATTGTATGGTATATTCATCTGTTGCAATTAGGACTTCCCTGATATACCAATCGTCAATTTTTTCCCCCATCAATGGGGGTAATGTAACTCAAATTTTACACCAAGTGGAAATTTGAACTTTTCATGTGTATGTGGGCACATCTGATATTTAAGCTATCAATTTTCTTTTGTTACATGCAGTAAGAGTGAAAAGTATTCTAAATCGCCATTCTTTTTTCCTACATTAAGTGATTGTTCTCTTATCTATTATTTGACCTGACCACTGTTATTGAGCATTATTTTGTTGTAACTTCTGTTTTTTCACCAATTAAGGTAGGAGATAGATGCCAAGTTGAACCAGGGGAGAAAAGAGGTGTCATTAAATTTGTGGGCAGAGCAGAAACTCTTGCACCTGGCTTTTGGGTTGGAGTACGGTATGATGAACCTTTGGGGAAAAATGATGGCATGTATGTCTGCTCCAAATTCTCATTTTCTAGATGTTCCCTATTAACTTTGGAATTTGTCTACTCAACTGTTTATAGTGCCTAGTATCATTCACTGAACTATATTGTTTTGTTGTTAGTATTAACAAGTAAAGAGCAATCTTTTAAACTTTAATTGGTGAGGTGGTTCATTAATAAGTTGATACAGAAATGCAATCTCGTAGCCCATGAAGTGTTGCACACGGAACTATGGACATTCACTTCCAAAATAGAATAATTCATTTTTTACAATTTTTTATCCATGCACAATGCATTGTTGAGCTACTTCGTAGTTTAAATGTTTTAGCCTCGTGTGGATGAAAACATGCAAAATCATGCATTCTCAATATTAAACATGATTAGGGATTATAATTTACTTGTTTTGGTCACTACATTTTTATTTTCGAATGCATGTGTTTTTGAATAAAAAACTTTAAGTGTAGGGAAGTTCGATTGATGGAAGGATCAATTGTACCTCACTGGACTAGGTTGATCAATTTAACCTGATCTTTGGTATATTGAACTGTGTGGAATAGCAATTTCCAAAAAGGTTTCAAATTCTAAAACCCTAATTCTTTCAGCCTCAATCTCCTATATAAAGGACCCTATGCTTTATGTGAGAGAGAGAGAGAGAGAGAGAGAGAGCATCATTAAAGCATTGAGAGGCATTTTAGAATGCATCCTAGCAATCTAATTGCTAAATTTTGGTTCTTCCATTCATCATTATATCATCTAGATGGTGAGTGTCTTTGAGTGTTGATCTATCATTAATCCTAGTGCATCAAATAGTTCCACACATAGAAAATCCCAGACAACCTACAAGGATTAGAAGCTGTTAAGAGGAGATCAAACACAAGTTGAAGAGCATCACTTGAGGAGCAGATTCGTTAATCAAGTATAGAGAGTTTGTGGAGGAACATTTGGTGATTCTAGGATTTAGTGATCTACTTGAACCAGGTCCCCTTTTTTTTTCTATGGAATTTTCCGCATAAAATTTGATGTTCTTGTTGGATGCTTTCTATGCATTATATTTCAGCACTATTCCTAATTTACTTGCTTATTTTTTATGATATAAATTTTGAGTTATTTGAGTTAAAATTTCTTATCATATCCAATTGAAGAGTTTATGAGGGACCCATGAGAACTCCTTTTCTATCAAAGGCAAATTATATAAAGAAATCTCTGGGAAGGGGTAGCTGGAGGTCACCTCTAGCCTAAAAGAGCACAAAAGGATGACTGCTGATAAAAAAAAATCAACAAAAGGAACAGCTGATAGCCAATGATAATATTATCCTAGTCAATCAACGTAATCGCCCAAAGAATTTGCCCAAATTTCTGTGAGGTCCTTGAATCACTCCGCATCTTTATAGCTTGTTTAAAATTTGATAAGATATTCTTCTGCTATTTTTCCTGCATTGACATTATAAGTGGAGTAGAGGGCCAATTCTTACATTATCCATGGAGGGGTCAAGGGCTTCGCCATGCTAGGCTGCTAGCTAGTAGGGAGAGATGAGGGAAGGCCTCGGTCCTTCCAAACTGAAAACATATAAGTTATAGATTTGAGTTTTGGGGGGTGAGGGGGGTGGAGGAAAGAGAAAATGGAGGGATCAAGGGCTTCGCCATGCTAGGCTGCTAGCTAGTAGGGGGAGATGAGGTGAAGCCTCGGTTCTCTCAAACTGAAAACATACAAGTTCTACATTCGAGGGGGAAAAAAAAAAAAGGAAAAGAAAGAAAGAGATGGTCTTCCAACACATAATAGACAGCTATCGACAAACTTTTCTCCCTTGCATATTAATTGGGTCTGTGTTAAATATCCTATATAAGAAAGCAATCCAATGCGAGAAATATCTGAAGGGAAATGGATTCTGCATTAAATATCCTCTAATTATGTGTGTGTGTGTGTGTGTGTGTGTGTACGACAAATGCTGCGAACAAAGAACAAATCACCAAGCACGACAGGAAAAAGTAAACATGCCACATACAAAGAGCACAAAGATTTAGCGTGGTTCGACACAAGTTGTGCCTACGTCCACGGTGAAGACCGAGCGAAAGGTTTCATTATGCGAAAAACAGGAGATTACAATTTTGAATCGCCAAACCCTCGCTCTCACTCCCACTCTCTTTTATGCGGTTTTCAGTCTCTCTCAAAAATCCCACTCCAAACCCTAAACGTCCTTATATATCGGGCTGCAGAAGTGTACTAAACAGGATCCACGACCTGAAGCAACAAACGTCGTAAAAAAAAATTCCATCATCAGGTCAAGGTGCGACCTGGAACCAAATTCTGTCCACAACATCACAATATATATATTTCTTTTTGGTGAAGTAAGGTTACTGATTGGGAAATGGATACAAGGAACAAGCTTATAGAACAACTACTGAATCATGGTAGGAGTCACATAATGATCTGATTAGCAAAAAATCTTATCATTGTAGTTTTCACTGAGAGAGAAGTGGAAAAACTAACTCAATGAGATTTAACATCTTGGATATCACAATGAATTTTGAAACTAAAATTTTATACACCAGGTGTATCCCCTTAAATTTGTTAAAGGAAACATAAGTCTATCTTCTAGAATAGTTAGAGAAGGGAACCCCTTTGCAAATGGAACGTCTTTTTAGTGATCAAATTTTTGAGACATTGTCCATTCCCCTCTGCAAAGTGAGAGTACTTCATCAAAGCATCTGCTACCATAATATATCTTCCATAAAACCTAAACCATGAAGAAAAAAACCTCATTGAAAAAAACATCACGAAGTCCTCATGCTTCAAAGTGAAACTGCAATGTCATTGACTTAGAAGGTCTTTCCCTGCCTTGTTCTAATCCAAGTATTGCATCTATTATGAGTCTGCAGATTGTGACTACAACAGAGGAAATTCTTACATTTATTGCTTTTGGGATTCTTCATTCCCTGAAAAATTGCATTAACAAAAAACAACCTAATATCATTTTAAGGATAGAAGTTTTAGCCAGGCATCACCTAATAGTCTATGATTCATTAAGTCGTTTGAACCAAAACTACATTGAAGGTCTGCTACAGTGCTACTTGACGTCTACAGAGGTGGCAACTGTTTTCATTAGTGCTAGACATGTTAAATTACTCTCTTTTCTCTGTATAGGTCATGTTTGTTGAGTTGTGCATTAGTGAAACTCTTTCAATCATATTGCAGGGTGAAAGGAACACGTTACTTTGATTGTCCTCCACTTCATGGCGCACTGGTCAGACCAGACAAAGTAAAGGTTTGTGGGCAACAAATTCAATCTCTTTCTTAAATCTGGGAGATATAACTTAATTTTGTGAATTTTCACTATAAATTATAATCTGATTTGACCATGTTTAAATTGGAAAAAAACAATATTCTTATAAAACATACTGTTTTAAGAAATAAGAAAGTGCAATTGACATGCGGTAAGCAGAACTTGTTGACTGAAATGAATTGATTGAAGCTCTCAAATACTTTAAAGTCCAAAATTAACTTATGAAAATTGTAATTGGCAGTAACTAGTGACAGCGTTAAAACTGAGGCTAGTTTTTAAAATTTTTTCCATGACTTATGGTTATTGGAACTGTTCCTTTGGGATGAAATGGAATAATGTACATCCTTATCATTTCCGTTTGAAATGCACAAAATGCATCTTGCACTTTTTCATGGTTGCTTTTTTGTGCCTGAGGCTTGCATAACAAATGTAAGTTCTATATTTTGAATCTTTATATGAATTCCTAAAAATGAAAATAATAATAATAATAATTATTCTAATTATAATTATTATTATTATTATGAAACTTGAGGGATCTCTTATCATGCACCTGACACATTTTAATTCTAGATGAAAACAGAGTTCTACCCTATTTCATTTTATAATAGTTGGATATCCATCAGTTTGTGTTAATAATGAATAAATTGCATGATTGGAATAGATCCCATGGCTGTGAAATTATTCTGAACATTTATTGAATTGGTTGTGCTCTGCTTGATCCTTAATCTACTTAAATTCTGGCCTTTGCAATTTAATGTGTGCATTTACACTTGATGATATATATTGTTCTTTTTTTTCTTTTCTTTTCTTTTCTTTTCTTGGTTCTGTAGTTAATGAACAAAGATGATGACGGAGATTGAGATTTGATGGAGTACATCTTTTGGCTCTTTTGTTTTGTTTTGCTTGATCTGTACTGTTATTATTTCTTCCTCTAGGAAATTGGAGAGAGAAGAAATGAGAGGATAAAGCGGGAGAACTTATCTTGTGATTGTTTTAAAAATGAGAAGGGAAATGAAAGAATTAGGAGGGATACCCTGACCCTTTGAATAATGGTTTTGCTATCCTTCCTAAAGTGGAATGTTTTGGAAAGAAAAGATGGGAGACTTAGTGTGCTTACCTATTTTGCCCCTATTTCTTAAAACAAATGAATTTATATTTTTTCTCACTACTTTCAAAATAAACAAGTCCTTTCTTTTCTCTTTCTTTTCTCTCCACCATCATTTTCAAACATGATAAAGGACTACCATTATGATTTCCTTTCTTTTCTCTCTAATCTTTTAAACACAATGAATGGTTAAAACTATCCTCTCCTTTCTTTGTTAGTGCCTGTTTCCTAATATGACGTAGTCAGGACTTGGTGTCATTAGAGACCGGACTGGTTTGATAGGCAGGTGCACCATTCTAGTGCCCGTTAATTTCTTTGTAGTGGTCATCTTAGGTAGACTAATGGATGAAAGCTTGAGAAACGCGAGTGAAGTGAGGGGAAAGGGGGGGAAAGGGGGGAAGTAAGAGTGGAGTGGGGTGGGGGTGGTGGCTGTGTGAAATAGGAACCCTAGTTCTCCAAGGAAATGAGAGGTAAGAGATATATATAAAAGAAAAAGAATGGCTAGTCCGTTGCATGAAGCTTCCACTATTGTGGGGTCTGGGGAGGGTCACATGTACGTCATCTTACCTCAACATGTGGAGAGACTGTGTCCCATTTTGATCCTATGATTTTCAGGTCACAATGAAGCAACCCGCTCTAGGTAAGAGATATATTGGCAAGGGAATTGTAGATATATAAAAACAAAATGAGAGTATGATTGTATTTTAATATATAATCGTCAGTAATGGTCCGCAATCTAGCACGGCACAACACAAGAAAGCACAAGTTTGCCTTTTTTAAAAGGAAAAGGTCATGTTTTGAATTGTTTGTCTATATGTGAGAGTGCAACTGAGTGAAGGTCCATTAATTATATCTACGAGATGCTTTGTTTGTCAGCCCTACCTTCTGTATTATTTTACTTAGTTATTTAGTGGTTTGAACGTTGTTTCAATCTGAATATTTCCCAGGTTGGTGACTACCCCGAACGAGATCCCTTTGAGGAAGAGGAAATATAAGAAGTCGTGAAGAAACTGTTGCAGTTGCTGTTTTGAACATGAATATTGCAACTGTTTGTAGCATCTTCAAACAGTGACCCTTTTTTCATCACGAGCAATGATATTTGGGCCGAGTTAGCCTTGCAATTGTGTGGCTGGAACCCTCACATTTCCAACTGTGAGGATGATGCAAGTTTTTTTTTTTTTTTTAAAAAAAAAAAAAACAAAACGTAGGAGTCCTTGAGGTGTTTGAAATGTGGGAGAAATTATACAACTATTTGCTAAAGCGTGTAACCATTATTTGATAATATTTGCTACACGCTGCCTTGTGGAAGAACATAGATTGTGATTCAGGGTTTAGTGGATGCCAAAAGATTTGATTATATAACCAACCATTGTGCTGTAAATTATATTGCTATTTTTGCATTAGAGATTTGTGTTCCCACAAATCGGAAAATAGCTGATAGATAGCATCAGTTTTACCGAAATGGTGATAAGCCCGAGATTTGTGTTCCCACAAATCGGGAAATAGCCGATAGATAGCATCAGTTGTTCCGAAATGGTGATAAGCCCTGTTTTTTTGTCTATAGTGTGTGTGTGTGTGTGTGTGTGTGTGTGTCTGTGAGTAATGATACAGGTGGAGGAAGAGCATTTCCGAAGTGTTGTAGCATAATGGTAAAAGTGTCCATTGAAAATGAAAGGAATGTAGGTATCCATTTTTTGAGTTGTGATTTGTTGTAGAACCCAAATCACAACAAACAGAAACTGTTTCAACTTTATTAATTAAAAAGACAAAAACAAAAAAAACAGCTGTCTGGGTAGTTAGCTATACAAATGGAAAATGTTTGAACAATGAACCCAATTTTAATCTTTACAGTTCACAAAACGCAAGTACTACTATTTGAGAGGATGGTATTGGTAGGACTTAATTTGATGAAAAATAGTACATTCTCAAAGTTTACCAATTGGTCAGATATAAACATGACGCAGAAACAATATACCGAAAAGGGAGAATTTGTAGACAAATTTCACAACGCTTCTAAAATTTGGGGCTAAAAATGACTTTAAAAATTGTCATTATTGACCAACACCACATATTAGGCAAGAGAATGCAATTAAACTCCATATAATAATCAACCACAATGCACGGCCCTGTGGATTAGTCAGGGCTAAAGCCCAGACATCCCGGTTATCGAAAAAAATCAGCCACACTTCAAAATGTGGCACTCCCAAAACCACTTCTATTCACGTTGATAAGCTCATGGCACAAACTGCTATGGCAACTCAGAATCAGGACATGGATTACTCAAAAGCTTATAATATGAACGTCAACTGGTATACAATTTTGTAAACATCATCTAATCAGATCCCCACATATTGCAATCTTTTTAATCTAAACATAATACAAATTCGTAGTCAATGATAAATTCAAGTAAATATCTTCTAACCCATCTCAGATTTATTGAACAAAGGTGAGACTGCACTTTAGTTTATACAACTGTTGTAGAAAAATTTAAAAAATGGAACTAATTGGTTGCCCCTGCTAAATGAATGTGGACACCCTAAGAAAAAAAAGGTGGGAGTATCAACCAGATGAAATTTCTGGGTTTTCTGCTACAAAAAGCTGGTACAAAATTTATGAGATCCCTGGGTGGGGAAGATGTATATGAGAGACCTGAAAAAAGGGCCCTCGGCATTTACAAAATGGCAACTGTCATGGTAAGTCCAGTCCCACAAATCGCGAGACCAAAAGTATGAATCATCTCAGGCGCTTGTGAATCTCTTCATTAAGAAGCCGACTCACTAGACTTTGATCAGTGTTTGGTCTATTGTTGTCACTTAAAATGCTGTTCAGTGAGTGTAGTTCTTCTGGATTCGCCTTCTTGAATAGGCCACTGAGTATGGTATCAATTCCAGTAGGCAAAGGGTTGCTCCTCCTGTCCTCGGCATCATTTGATATCTCAGACTTCACAATGATATTGGCTCCATCATCTTCAGATTGAGAATGTTGTGGAATCTGCATTAAGGGTCGAGATTTCCAGTACTCTGTACAGACTCGATTTCTATCCATTGCCTGAATAGCCTATAAAAGAAATATATATGATAATAAAAAAAAGGAACTGAACATAATACTTTTAACATGTAAAAGTTCTCCGTTATTGAGAAGATTTCCGTGTGAGAGAGGAAATTCAAAATTCACAACGGTCTGAAGAATCAGAATGTCTACCGGCAGAACTTAAAAAAATTTCACTTTGCAAAAAGGAAAAAAACATAAAAGCACAAGCACAGGAAGTAAGCAAAAAAGGGGATTCCAGTTTCTGATGACAGGGTCTGTTTTGTTCTGAGGTGTTAGTCAATCTCCCTCCAACCTAAATAGGTATCTGTTCTTGTAAATTACAATTCAGGAATAAAGGGGATGACACCTGTTTTCTTGAGGGGGTTCATCAATCTCCTTCCAGCCTCAGTTGTGTTTTTATTTATTTATTTATTTATTATTATTATTATTTAAACAATCTTCTTCCAACCTCAGTTATTTTTTTTTTTCAAACCATCTTTCTTAATGCAACCTTGTTGTATGATTTTTCTTATCTAAATCACATATAACAGAAATATATGCAACAAACTCCAACTCAAACTATCTTTTTTTAGTGCATGTTCATTTATTTATTAAAAGAAAAAAATTCAGGTAGTTACTTTAAAAAGGATGAGTTTGACATATTAATATTTCAAATATAACTTAAATATTTCTGATTCAGATAAAAATAATAAAGCAAATTTTCCTTTAAAATACCAGGAAATAAAATTTCCATCATATATATAAACTATATTCTACACAAATCTAATCAGGAAAACAAATCTTGGAAGAACTACTAAGTGCACATCGTAAAAGATGCATGGGAATTAGGTGCAAGGGACTCAAACAAGAATCATAATTTCTCCATCGGGAAATGCATTGAGGTATTCACACTAATTCTGAGGGTGAGTTTACCTGCACTATTGCTGGAGAAGAAAAACCAAACATTTCCAGGCCATCGAGACTTCCAGGAGGCTGCAAAGGAGGAAGCTTCATTCTTCCCAATTTGTGTTGCTTTGTGATCTCTTGATTTACTCTCTCTCTAAGCATTTCCCAGCATCTAGCAGCTGAAATATGAATAAAAACCTCACTTGGACATTGCTCTAGAGAAACCTGAAAAAGTCAACAATGTGTTAAAAGAAGCATTATTTTATCAGAGCTCTACTCTTGAAGATGATAATTAATACAAATACGTCACAATTTGCATATCTTAATGTAACACGACTATATTTATATCAATTAAATTCAGGATTGATACTCTTTTCCTCTTTCCCTTTTTTTTTTTCCCCTTGTCCATTCCCTTAAATTAAACTGATCAATACCATCTACTCTTAAGTAGCCACAAGTTAACACCCTGACATGTGGTATTTAAGATTCACAACATAGAGCTAACAACAACATGAAAATATTGGCACATAACGAACTGTCAACATTCAAACGGTTTATACACACTTTGTCTAGAAGTGAAGTCACCACTAGATTCTAATTTTCACATTTTATGAAGCGTGTCTTACCAGAAAAGTAACACTAAATGCAGTCTACCGAAAATTTACTAGTCCCTTCCAAATGCTTTTTCTAAATTTCTGTGTCCCTTAAAGTTAATGTATTTCTACATGTCTGATTTTTTCGAGACAATATCAATCTTACAGGTACAACATTTTCCAAAATTCATAAATATGCATTCATTTGGGAATACAAATACATACAATGATTTCTTCTAGGCTAGAAAATCATTTAACGAAAACACATCCTAATTATATATCAACAGTTTATGATGAGATGTTTAAAGCCAAAAGAGAATGGCACCACTGCTCCATATGTTTTGATGTAAAATATCTACACTGAATAAAAAATTATGTAGAATATTTTGCATGAAAAACTAAATCATTTACCTTATTCTCTGGAATTTGGTTCAAATTTTAAAAATAATTTACCGATTCTTAGAAAATGCATGATAGTCACTTCACTTATATACCCATGTACATATAGAAGAACTTAAGCATTTCACATTAGCATACATGTAAGTTGCTAGCATCCATGCAAGCAAGTATAAATGAAAATATGCATATAAGAGTGTGTGTGTGTGTGTGTGTGTGCAAAGCATATAAATTTGCATGTGTGAGTGTAAAATATAAATACACACTATATGTTGTATTTACAAAAACAGGTATATATATATAAAATTACATTTTTTATTAGTTCCAATTATATATTTGAAAAATGACTTGTGGAATAAATCCCCAAGTCATTTTCAGGTTTTGAAAATTATCATCATTTTCTCCACAAGTTTTGAAAAACACTTTTAACGGCAATCAAACGCCTAAAACTGCAGGAAAAAATTTCTGCAAAACATTTTATGTCAAAAGAAACAGTAAGTAAAGGTTCAAATTTTCAAAAGGGATCAAAACCAATATACAGAACTAAAGTATATATGTTGTCCTTTGATACATGGTAAGATTCAACAGTCAGAAGTAGCTTAGATATCTCAAAACATTTATTCAGCTTCTTTGTTCTTGCATGTTTTATACGTCAATTATCACAAATTAATCGTGATGATGAGGCAGAAAACTGACAGAATCTTCAAAACAAACTTGTTTTTCAAACTTGGTAAACAAGCAAAATCAATAAATGCAAACAAGTCAATTATATACATATGCATACATATTTGTCAAGGCATCGACGAACTTTACAAGGAATTAATCCATGTGCACATAATTTGGGATTAAGATGAAGCAGTAGTAACAAGATAATGATACCATTTAATAAGACAAAAATAGAACAGTGTATATACAGAGACAAGAACTAGGTATAAACCATAAATAACTGAGAAATAAAAAGAACAGAATAGTTTCAACTACCATAAACAGAGGTCCATCACGTGCAGCATTCAAGATTTCTGAAATGTAGTAACACATATTTGTTGGATCTAAAATGCTTATGTATCTTACCCTACTCCTGAATCCTGCATTAAGGAGAAAAACAATATGAATTAAATTATGTTCCTCTAGCTTATGCTTCGAGTTAAATATCCACCTAAAAAATACAAGCTATGTGATTGATACATATGCATCATACCCTTGGGGAAAATGGCCCGGCTGTTGCACCATAATTTTCCAGACTGCACAACCCCAAATTCCAATGGTTCAACATTGCAGTTGATTCGCCGCACTAATTTTGCAATACGAGGGCCCTTCTGTCGAAAATACCTGTCAACATTATTTTGAGTGCAAGATGGGTTTCCTGATGCCATCTGTACATTGTCTGGTAACCTTGTTCTGGCATTCAAACCCACGTGTCTGTCTTCATTGTTAGGTTTTCCAGTATCACATGGCTGTGCATGTGTAAAGGAACTCCCTACATTTGCTGTGTTCACATTTTTATCAAAATCTGCATTGGTAGAAACTCCCAGGTGTGAAAGATTCTTTGGATTGGATCCAAGAACCAATTCACCTTCTTGATGATCCTCACTTTTTACACACTCTAATCTAGAATAAATATTCCTTTCCCCATCAGGTAACATACTAGCATCCCCTTCACCGATCACAGCCGCATTAGTCGTGGGGGTTGCTAAGACTGGATCTGTTGTACAATTACCTGGACTCACCATATTACTAGGACCTGCCAATCTCTCAGAGTGTTCAGTGTGTTTCGCAGAAGTTCTAATTTCTCTTTCCGAAAGTGGCACATTTGACTCCTCACCCTCATCGTCACTGAGGAGTATAACATTATCATTCCCTGTAAATGAAGGCTTCTGTATATCAGCTTTCTCTGCAGCCAAGCTGTCAGTATGCGACATATCCTTTTGAGAGAAGTTACACAACGAGGTTTTGAGAGCCGGAACCAAATGAAAGGATCCTTCTTTCTTACAGCGATCATGTGCCACCTCAATTTCATGCGAAGACTCGGGTAAGGAAGATGATGATCCTTCTTTCTTGACCTGAGAGCCATAATTTGCAACCTCAATGTCATGCATAGACTTGGGTAATCTAGATGATGCCTTCGTAACTGCCAAAGCTAATACAATTCCATCTTGCTTCTCTTTTTGTAGTAAACTTGCCCTGTCAATTATCCCAGTTGAATGTGGGATTTCTGTAGTATTTTTTTTCCCTTTCATCTCTTTCAAAGAAGTAACTGGTGTTGAAGAACTCAGTTCCCTCAGTGCTGATCCTTCATTATCAAAATGCCTAGGGACCTGTAAACTGTCTTTGGATACATAAGAACTCAGGGCCAGTCCAAGATCTAGTCTTGCCCACCTGTATACTGCACTCAGTTTCCCTTCCAAAGCTTCAACCAGAATATCTAATTCACCGATGTCATAGCGAAAGAGGAAAAATTTGGTACTCCAAGGACATGAACACAACTGTTTCACGTGATTCAAGCATGTAAACCTATCTTGTGAACACTGACAGGCTGCAGCAGACAGGTGCAAGTCAAACAGGCATACACTGCATTCCTTCTCACTGGTGGTATCAAAATTACTATCCATCTTCACTGCCTTCGAAGCATTGCAAAGATATTCCCTCCTCACCCGCTCCATTTCGATGCGTGCCTAGGTAAAATATATATACAAACAAAGTCAAAGAAAAAACAGCAATAGAAGGCACCAAGGATAGAACTGTACACACTGTCGGTGTTGAAGCGCATATTTTATTGCATTGCTTCAAGCACTACAATAATTTACGGTTCTCAGGAGTTTAATTGTATTCATCTTTTTTATTAATCATATAATCTTTTAACAGTTGAATTTTTTATAGATAAATAAAAAATCCAGCTACAGACTAACTATGGGACTGAATAATTTTAGAACTGAATATTTGTATTAGCCCTGAACACATTAAGACAAGTGATGAAAGACACGAGACTTTACCTTGAGTGCTTTTGATAAGATCCCATCCTTTCCACAGAAATCTTTCCATCTTAAGTTATCTGAAGTATTCTTTCTCAGTAAATTAAGTTCCCAATGTGCTTTCACTGCTTCTCTTGCTGCCCCAAGCAACAATTTATCGTGAGAAATGGAAGTCCTCCGGCCCTGTTTACTATATAGTTCAATAGCATTCTGCCCATGAGGCAACCAATCAACTGGAGCTACATTTACTGCTTCTGCACAATTGAAACCACAGTTGAACCCTGAATGATACGCTCGAGGGAAGGTCAGAACGAATTCTCCAGAGTTCTGAACACACCGATAGACAGGTACTCCCTCAGATTTTAGTATGGAGGGGGAAAGTTGTGTGACCTACAGAATAATATACTGTTCATAAACAATAATTTATAATAGCTTATGAGGATAAATACAAGAGGAAAGAAACACATTTCCTAATCTGAACCAGCCAACATAAGATTTCCAGATATAACTACAAGTTTACACGAAGTGAACCTAATAAAAAATCATATAATCATGTTATCACAAAAATCCTCCGATCCAGTCTAGTCAAAAACTTTTGTGCGGCTTTGCCCCGGCTCTCAAAACCCAAACCGCCCCATCGAAAGAAAAGGGGGAGGGGGGAGGGGGGAGGGAAGAGAGAGAGAGAGAAACAAGCAACCCATTTTGATTTTATATCAGAAAAGATTTACATGAGAAATCACATAAATGTTTGAATGCTTTGCATTCTTTACATTCTATTTTCAAACCTCTTCTATATATAAATTTCATTTTAATTACAAAAGGAATTTCAGAAACTCAAAAGTCACAATGGGAAGCAAATTCACAAAAATATTTTTAATTTGTGAAAATCACTCCTCTGACACAAATTAGTTGATTCAGAAAGCAAAAAAGATGAACGAGAAGTTTTTTAAAATACAGGAACTAAAAATGTTTGATGAGTCCTGATTAGGTCACACATAATGCAGCCATATTGGTTACTGATTGACATCAATACCAGCATTTCAAAGGTAATAAATGTAAGAAACAAAGGGAGAAAGTAC
>JAOTQH010000014.1:568859-579791 GCA_025631255.1 Cornus kousa | reverse complement strand
ATTTACGTCCAGTAACCTGTGGTGATCTGGCAGCACCACCTAGTATTCTTCCCAGCACCAAATTTGTTCCAAATACATACTTGGTCTCGTAATTCGTAGACTTTTAAGATAATAAAAATTTTAAACTCTCCCCCAAAATAGGCCACAAGCGAGGAGCTCAACTTCAGTCCTGAAACCAGATTACATGTTATGATGATTTCTCATGTTCTCATTCTGTCAACAGATCTCCAAACTTGCTTGCTAAGAAGAATTATCCTATTTCTTCCCCTAAAAGAATTCATCCCTCCCAAAATGAAATGCTAATTCATCCTCTACTCCATGAAAAATCTTTCTATGGCTTCTCCAATCTCCAACACAATTTAGCCAGAAGAGGAAACAAATATAGAGAGTAGAAAACTGAAAGAAATGACTAAATAACTAAAAGTAATTCTAGTTTCCCCCAAGATTTGCCAGCCCTTCCATTTTCACTTATAGATCCCATTCTACCATTTTTTATATTTGAATCAGTCCTCAGCAGTACTTGGAAAAAATACCTTTAAAGCTCCACAAGCAAAAGAACATACTCCGTAATTCAAGAACGGAGGATAATGGTTGTAATAGGCAGGTTATATATTGGAACTCCAAAAGCGACTCCACCCTTCATTCTAGAGGTACCACATCTTCTATTCCCACATTTTCTGCTAGTATTGGTTAACATGTAACATATATACCGGGAGAAGCAACAATAACGGACCATTACAAGCAGCACGAGGATAAATGACTCCACAAACAAATGGCCGCAATTTCTAATGAACGCTCTCTTATCCTAAAAATTACTGCTGCAAAACACATTTGAATTCTTGAGGCTGACTCAAAGCATATCACTAAGAGCATACCAATGGGCACATTGAACATCACTCGAAATGATAATAATGAAAAAGAAAGAACAGTACATAAGTAAATTAAGAAATAGAAGATCACTGTGTCCCTACAAGAAACCATTTAATAAATTTCCTGCCAATACTTTGAGCACCAGTATCCAGTGCTGAAAAAGGAAAAAACAGTAACAAAATTTAAATATACCTCGAGCATATCCAAAACAAATCTTTTTCTACTTATCACCTTAAAACTTTCCATTATGGTGATGTTTACAAGCCCTGCACATTATTATTTTTTTTTTTTGTTCAATTTTTATGTCAAAATTTTGAATGGCACTTGATTCATAAAGAACGAATTTTTTGTTTAGAAGTTATATGGATTTTATTAAGTAAATGCCATGCTCCCCATGTAACTAATATGGTTAAAAGAACTTTAAGATTTTCCAGAAGAACCTTGAAAAGGAGTTAAAGCCAAAGCAGTGCAGGATGGCCCAAATTGGAAGCAGTGACCCCTAACTTTCCTCTTAATTTAAAATCTATGAACTCATATGATAAAAAGAACTTGAACCGTACCCAGGGGAACCCTGATATTGAGTTCAAGCCTTAAAAGTGTATTAAATGGTCCAAACCAGAGACAAGGACCCCAATCTCTCACAAGTTCAGTATAAGTGGGAGAAAATTGTTTTCTCAATCGCTACTTATCGGGATGTATGCCACTTTCAAACATCAACCACGTGCAAAGAGCAAATGAATTCCAACCTGAAAAATAATCTATAAGATGCCACTGATGCATCTGTAACTCAAATTCCAGTAAACTTAGAAAACATGCAACTGAACAAACCAGATGCATGTGACCTGGAACAATGCCCTCCAGATTTAGATGCACTCATCCCTCTTCCCATGTTTTCCTCTTTGTAGTTCTATCTATGTCTGGCAAATTTGGTGAAGTTCTTCCCTTGCAGATTTACTCATCATCTCTGAGAGTAATGATCACAACATAGTATTTTCTTTATGTGATTAGAAAACAAGAGTTAAATGAAGTAATATCTACATCAAAAGAAATTCAACAAGCAATTGCATTTCAAAAGTACATTCTTCTCTTCTTATCAAAAAATTTGCTAAAAAAATAAACAAGCAATTGCATTTCAAAAGCACATTCTTCTCTTCTTATCAATAAATTTGCTTTACCATTCAAAAAAATATATTGCATTTCAAAAGCAAATAATATTTAAGCTAAAAAAAAGTTATGACACAAACAGATATGATCTATTTTCCATTTAAATGTTAGATGAGCTTCTTTGCTACATTCTAGATAATCACTTTTTTTATATAAAAAATAAAGTCTACATAATCACTTTCACAAGAATTTCCCAAATTATAGTTCAGTTCTGACACACAATACATAAATATATATAGAACAACTCAAGAAGTATAGGAGTAGAGGAAGCTAATATCATTTCGAGGACAAAAAGGGAAAAAGGTAGAAGACTATTCAGGAATAATATACAAGCCTAACAATAATAAAACCAGTTCCCACTCTGAAATTAAACCTCCGCTATCTTTTTCACTAACTCAGATTCTTTTTCCACAATCTCTTGCAGATTTGAACACTTTCCAGCAATCATCTTGATCACCCACCGCCTACCAATAATTGACATTAATAAGAATTGGGTTTGATGAACCATGGAAAAATAAGATAACTATAAGAAAGGACTTCAATACATATCTATCTGGGATCATAATTATACAAATCAAACCATGCATCTCACAAAAGTGAAACAGATCAATAAACATGAAAAATTAGCCTTATTTTGTCCTGATGGAGTCAAAATTATTTATCTTTTTTCTGTCATAAAGAATATTCTCTTTCTCATCACTAGGGACACCTCTAAAAAAACAAACTTTCATCACCACTTTGCTTACAAAAGTGTAAAAATACCCTTACTAATACTACCTGTGGCTCCAAGCACTTTCACTTTTTGGTGAATATGAAAGAACCAGCGATGACAAGAGGAGTTCATTAATCATTGCCGGATAAGGTTGCTTGTTAGACAAAAGTAGTTTCCTGCAATATATAAACAACATATAACAAAGTGTCATGATCACAATTGGTAATAGATTGAAAGCATATTCTATATTATCATGTCAAAATACAGCAATAGAAAACATGGTTCCAAGTTATGCAAGGACAAAATCACATGCAGGTAAAATAAATGCCACAAAACTTCCATGGGCCAGATCATCCAGATCTCATGCAAACATTTCCATCCAACAGTAACAAGACACTCCTATCCTGGCTCTTTTGCTGTGCAAGACATAGCAACACTTGATCTGTATTGCAGCTCAGATTGAACCGCTATGTTAAACAATTTGACTCAATAAATAGTGTTGGAAGCAATGTAAACCTAATGAAGGATGGTGGATAAGTCAACAAATTTTGAGATGTGTGTGTGTGTAGAATGATTAGGAAAGAAACTATAAATTCTTGTTAGGAACCAAAAGAAGAAGAAGAAGAAGATGAAGAAGAAAACCATATGGTCCTTGCTTATGTAAGAAGCTCTGTAATACTCTGGAACTAAACACCTTCATGTTTCATCAATCAAAGCAAGCAGCCAACTGCATTCTGTCTACCAAAAGGTACATAGAGATTTTACTGCTCTACAGACAAGCCTTGGAAAAATCTTTTCCCAGGTACCAAAATTTCAGACTCCTGCTATTTACCTCCTAAAACTTTGAAAATCTGAAATGATGCATCTCCTCACTTTAGAATTTTAACTTTACTAAAATTACAATATATATACTCTAAGGCCTTGCTCAACCTCAAACTTTTAGATTCTAGAACATCTCTCTATATTTACTAAATTACCTGTACTCCAATTTTATTGATTAAAACATGCTATCAGCAAACAACATACACAGCCAGATATCCTCTTGAACACCTTACAAGTTCATTGACAGCTAACTAAAAATATAAGGACTCATTGCTTGGTGCAATGGTAAAATATCAGGCTAAGAGTGCTAGTAAGCTGGTTCAAGGCTGAGAGCACCCACTTCATAAAAAATAATCTGAAAAGTTGGGTTTGTCTCCAGTATTCCCCTCCTAGCACCCTATGAACCTGCACTGGTAATGGCCTTTTTTAAACTTATCTCTCCTCCTACTTTTAAAAGTTACAACTTCATCATAAATATCTCTAATTATATTTTGTACATCTAACTAATACTCTTTTATTTTCTAAAACCCTCCAAACTGATACTCTTCCTAAGAATCCTATCATATGCCTTTCACCAGTCAATAAATGCCATATGGAGGTCTTTTGATTTTCTCCTCTTCTTTTTTTCCGTTAATACTAGTTTTGGTAGGAAAATAGTACCCATGCAAATCTCCTGCACGAAGGACCAGAGTGCTTTTCTGGTACAGTTGTCTCATGTCATAACCTTGGCGCCATTATTCTTTCCAAAAATGTAGTGTATAAACTCATAAATTCATAATTTAATATCACGATAAATATTGCGGCGTTGAACCCTTGGTTCTTATATATAGACAACAAGGTGTTTTTCTTCCATCGGGCATCTTCTTATCCTGTAAACTCTTGTAACCAAACCGCTGTATCATCACCAAAACACTTCCACGCTTCAATAGGGATTTGGGTCCTACAATCTTTTCTATGTATCCATTTAGCCTCTTTTACCTCACCTGCCCTAATCCTTTAAGATAATAAGTAATTTGTATTAGTGATAACTTAAATTCCTTGTATGCTTATAATTAAATAATCTAAGAAAATGTCTCCTGCATCATTAATTAATCTCATCATCCGTTAGTAATACACTAATACCTTGTCATGATCACCCCTAAAACTCATAAACATGGTTCTAAAATAAAAGGTATCTAATAAATTGCCCATAATTACTTCCAAAAATATCCAGGACGTAACCTATGCAGAGGCTTCTCCATTCGTACTTTCCATCCATCCAATGGAGAGCATATGATCTC
This sequence comes from Cornus kousa, assembly GCA_025631255.1. Lineage (NCBI taxonomy): Eukaryota > Viridiplantae > Streptophyta > Magnoliopsida > Cornales > Cornaceae > Cornus > Cornus kousa. The sequence continues at coordinate 574,943 of JAOTQH010000014.1, read as the reverse complement.
ATACAAGAATCGGACTGATAGCATGCATGTGTTCTGAGAACGGACCTAGCATTTGCTCTCACTGGAACTCCTCATTTTATTGTAAAGGTGGGAGGAAAGTGAAGGCTCCGTAATTCTACTAAAGAATAAAAACCAAAAATCATACTGATATTTTTTGCATACCAACCTTCCTTCAAAAATGGATTAGATAGGCTTGGATAAGGTTTGGAGAAAAGAATAAATGTTTAATGCTTTATGGACTACTGAGCCCATATCTCCTCCAGAGTTTGGAGCATTGGTTGGTAAATTACAAATGCAAAGCTACACATTCAGACTACTAGTAAGTGTACCAATAGATAGCATTACTAGAGTATTCAGTTCATCAACTAGGAACAATGCTTACAAACATTTCAAGAGAATTGCCTTGAACATTCATAATTAGCACCATATATAATACAAATGAAGAATAAAGAATAAAGCGGTTGGCAGAAAACAGATTACAGAAAGGGAACAACCTGGAATTCCATGCAGTTCCAAAATCACTGCTTAGCAACAAAAGAGCCCTGCTGTGTTTCATAACTTCACTTTCGAGGATGTTTGAGGAAGCTGAATAGCAAGTTAACCCATTTTTCTCACTGGATTCATCTTTCTTTACAGTCAAGTTGATATGTGTCTTGTATTGTTCAAGTGCAGCCATAAACGCATGTTTGGCCATGTTATATAACGGAAGGAGAACCTGGGTTGAAATGCCCAACTTATGATCTCTACTCCAGAAAGCTGTATCTGAAGAATTAGCTTCGGATATTTTTGATCTCATGATACCATCTGCTGACTGAAACACAGTTCCAACAGATGAGAGGAGGGGACCACCAGCTTCTTCATTTAATGAAACAAATTGGGATGGATGAATAAACCCAACTTCATCACTGGATGTAAATAAAAAAGAAAAAGATAAAATTTAGTGAGACTACGATACCACAGAAAGACTTATAACAACTTTTAAATGACAAATCGCACTCCTACCCACAATGAACCAAATATCATCAGCAGGCCAACAGGACCAAAAGAGTGAAAGACGGTCTAAATTTATAGCACAGAAAGAAGACAGATAATACATAAATAAAGTCACTTATAGATCTCAGGCGAAAGAAGAAAATAAAAATAATAAAACCACTAATAGACACACACACACACACATGTACTACAAAATTGTCCAATAATATTTTAACATGAATTTGAGAAATGATTAGCCTGTTGAGTTAAAAGTTAAAAAATTAAAAATGAAATAATTAAAAGTCGGATGCTGCGTCCTAGAACTTACTTAGTGAAACAGGATTTTGTAATATAAATGACAACGCCACAGAGAAAATCGGCTGTACACAATGAAAAACTAATTACCTTTCATCTATATGAGATTCTAAATTTCATATACATCAAAGCTCTCTAACCATTGAGAAGCAACAAATTCAGATAGAAAGTTTCTATGTGGACCACTAGTGTATAATTCTTCAGGAGAAAAAAATTAAAAAGAAAATGTGAAAAAGTTTCCCCTAATTGTGTGCGTTAAAGGAAGCTGAGGAAAAGAATTAATCGTCTTCAGCTTAATTTCGCAGTAGCTAGGGGCTCATTGTCCCTTTTCTTTCCTCTTTGGAATATGGTTAACTCAAGATCAGTGGTTGTGGTTTTGAGGAGTACAAGGGGTGCCAGAGCTAGTAAGAGTGGTACATGGGTTTGGGTGCGCCAGTCATACCACGTCATTGGTGCGCCAATCATACCACATCATTGGTATACCCACCCAATCAAAATGCACCCTATGAGCTTTTTGCCAGCAATTTTTACACCCGGGACAAATTTTTTACAAAGTCGTCCCAGGTGTAAAAAATGCTAACAAGAAGCTGATATGGTGCATTTTCATTGGGTGGGTATTACCAAGACGTGCACTTATTAAAAATAAATAAATAAACTCACATGGTATGCCTGGCGCACCCAGTATCTTCACGTACCCCCAAATTCCCCATGTTTAAAGGCAACAGACCCACAACTATTCTAACATTATCTCTCTCAGATACAACCATAGACCTCCACAGCCACTTTCCCCCTGATTAAATTCACTGATCTTCTAACTAAAAAATCACATTCTCTAGTAAGGGATCAAACTGTGTCTAAGCATCAGAAATCTGCGTTTTCTCTCCCTCGCGCCTACCCTAAGGGGTCAGTTATACGTAAAAGGAATATAGAGAATAATAAGTGGCAGACATGAATGAGGAAAGCAATCACAATCTCTTAAAACCCAATCAATTACTAAGTCTGTAACTCTAATTTAATATGCACTGAAATTTGTAGATGATCACAAAACCTTCTATAAACTTCAAAATCTGAATAATAACAAATCATAACCTTCAAATCGAGTACTGAAATTTACAAATATGATCACAAATCCTTAACTTGAAAATGAATGGAACAAATAAAAATGACTTACATTAAAGGATCAGCTTCCAATATAAGCTCGAATTGGTTCAAAAGGTCCAGAGTCTTTCCCTCACAGTGCGACGACTCTTCTTTACTCATAGTTGGATTCGCCAAATTGTTGTGATCAGAAGTGTGTGCGCCTGTGAGGTAAGCGTATACGTATGGAGAGCGACCCAATTTGTGTGTAAGAGAGAGAGCATTTGCCGCGGTACCACAATGCCAAACTGTGACTCTCAACACCCAACTCCGGAAGACAAAGGGACCATAGACACGGGCGGAACAGTGTACGCCCCCTGGCCTGCACTCTTTCTTTAATACTTATACTAAATTTATATATTTTTCCGAGGGGTAAGTGCAAAAAACACCCCTCTATTTTCAGAAAGTTGCAAATAACACCCCTGCTGTTCAAAATTAACCTCTCTAATTTCAAAAAGTTACAAATAAGGGCTTTTTGTCAGAGAGGTAGGTAAAAATACTCAAATACCCCCCAATATTCTTTATTCAATAATAATAAAAAAATTAGAGAAGTTGAAATTACCCAAATAGACATTGACGAAAACTATGCCGTTTTGGGTAATGAAACACCACACACAAACTACGTCATTTACAAAGCCGTTTCAAGTAAGGGACTTGCGACAACAATGAGCTGTTGCTGTCGCCGGCTGCCAGAGGTCGATTTGTTCCGGTACCGGAGGAAGACGAGTATGAAGAACACGAAAACAAAGAGTTTCAAGGTTTCTTAGTCAATCCAATCTTTTCGTCTAGTACTGATGAATCTGTGATCAACGGTGGCAGAGATTCGATGAATGTGGAGGTGAAGCTCATGCCGGAGGTTGCGGTTGGTGATTTCTTCTCTCGGCTCGGCCGATCAGCTCTCCATAGTGCGCATAAGCTTCTTCACCCAAAAGTCCATTAGCGCCACCACCAAGCACATCCCTCATCACCCATCACACAGCCAAACCCTTGCTTTATTTATTTATTTTAAAAGATAATAATAATAAAATAAAATTATTACCCCATCATTTTCTCTGCTACACCAAACCCATAACCACCACCTTAAACCAAAACCCACCACCACCACCACCTTAAACCAAAACCATCACCACCAGCCGCCACCCTTCACTGCTCCTCCAACCAACAACCATCATCATCCCCCATCACAAAACCCAACCACAATAAAATAAAATAAAATAACTCCTCAATCGCAAAAGCCGAACGAACTACCAAAATCACCACCGAAATCGTGAGTTTATCACAGACCTCACCATCGTCGCCAGAATTTGATGGGTTGCCACCGAAATCTTCTTTGGTCAACCGGCCTTCACCGGATTCGCGCCGACCAAGGGCTCATCACACAGCGCCAGATCTATTCTCACAGCTCTCTTCTTGTCTCCGCCACCACAATCACTTCCAACTCACCCAACCGTCGACCACTCTCGGAGCTACAGTCACATTCCATGGCCGTTTCGACATACTTTCTCTCTCTGCGACGGTGTTCCCCAATACGACAAATTGGGTTCATTCAGCAATGGAGCCACTAGTTATTCCGACGGCGGTGAAGCCGAAGCTGAAACCGAAGAGGTGGCAATGACCGCCGGAATTTCACAAGATTCAGCTGCTGGCCTAAGCTTGCCGCACCACGTTTTGTCCAAAAGAATCTGCGCGTAGATCAAAACGCGTGTTCACGCGTCTCTGTCAATCGTGCCCCGATGCGCAGCAACACGGTGCCCGAACCAGTGAGAGCATAAAGACCCATATTCCTTTTTTAGTAGAACCGCGACACGGTATCGACCATATGCAACCTCGAGCACGTGTACGGTCGGTGTGATGGCGTCACTGCCATCAACATCCTCAAGCTTGCCGCGCTGCAAATCCAAATCCAAGACCCAGATCTATCTCACCGGTCATTTCCATCCTCATAGTTGGATCTGTCTCGCCGGCCATCTTCATCCTCAAAGGTGTAGTTGTGGGGACTGACCAGACGTGGTGATGGTATCATCTGTTTTGTTGACGATGAACAGAGTGTATTTAGCATAAAGGCGTGTTTGGTGTTTTAAGTGGTTTTTGGTGTAAAGGTAAAGGGTTGTATGGTCATTTAATGAAATTTGGGTTGTCACATGACCATCGCGTGCGTCTTCACAGCTAAATTCAACCGGCTTATCACCGGACAGGGTTGATTGCACCAAATTCAATAGTTCAAGGGGGTTATATGTCAAATTAATAGTTCAGGGGGGTTTTCTGCAAACATGGCCAATAGTTGAAGGGGGTTTTTTGCACTTTACCCATAATATTATAAAGTAACTTAAAACATAACACGTATCAAATCTATGTATATTTTTATTATTTAAATATAAAACATATACATCAGATTAAATATTACTACTTAAGTTACCATAAAAGTAATTAATAAATTACTTTCCCTTTTATATATGTATATAATATATATCTATATATATACAGACACACCTACCCATGGGTAATAATGCATACCCATCCAACCTCCTATCCAAGTAGTTCATGGGACCTAATTGGTTAGCTCATTACTACTAACCAAAACTATAAAAGAATAATAAAAGAAAATAAAACATTTAATTTATAATTAATCAAAACACCATTTAAGCACATAATCTAATTAAACAATAATAACACGTAGACACATAATCAAATAATCAAGTAATACCAAATTCAATTAAACACATAAACAATTAGTCAAATAATCAATTAAGTAATTAAAAATACAATTAAAACAAATAAATAAATACCTAGACTATCCTTTTATAATTAGGGGTATTACATCCATGCAACACCTGGTGGACTATATATGGTCCTTTCCATGTAGGTGACCATTTGCCATAAGTTTTATCTATTTTTTCAGGTGAAAGAATTGTTTATCAAACCATGTCACCCTTTGCAAATGACTTGAATTTCACCCTTTTGTTGTAAGCCTTCATTACCTTTGCTTTATGGACCATAAAGTGGTCTAAACTAAGTTTCTAAACTTCATCCAAGTGTTCCAACTCAGCAAGCATAGCTTCATTATAATCGGCAGGTATCAAATTGTGTTGTAGAGCTACCTTTGCCGATCTTACATTTAACTTCATCGGCAACGCAGCATCATGGCCAAATGTTAGCCGATAAGGAGTTGTTCATGTACTTGTCCTTTTTGAGTTTTTATAAGCCCACAATGCCTCTAAAAAGTTTTCATGCCAGCGTCTCGGCTTATCCTTTACATTTTCTCAATAATTTCAATTATAACTTTGTTAAAAGCCTCAGCCTGACCATTTCGCTGAGCATAATATGGTGTGGAAGTTAACATTTTTACTTGCATATTGTGGCCGAGTTGTAATACTTCATTTACTCGAAACACATATCCATTATCGGCAATAATTATTTCTGGTAAACCAAATCGGTGAAAGATGTGTCACTCCAAAAACTGTATTACAGTATTATAAGTAACTGATACGTATTCCTCGGCTTTTACCCATTTGGTAAAGTAATCGGTAGTTAAAATAATGGAATGATGACCCTTTGATGAAGGAGGATTAATCTTGCCGATTAGGTCCATAGCCCAACCTCTGAAAAGCCATAGTTAAACTAATAACTACATCTCTATTGCTGGAACCCACTGCATTGGAC
>JAOTQH010000014.1:556245-568759 GCA_025631255.1 Cornus kousa | reverse complement strand
TAAGTCTAAAACGGTAAAGTAAGATAGATATAGGTTCTAGAATACCTAAGCTTAACGGGTTTAAATGCGCACTTTTCGATGCTCATCATATATTAAGTGAAAGAAAGTAAAAAAAATAAACTTCAAGCAAAAGTTAAAAAGTGAAAGAAAGTAGAAAAGATAAACTTTAACATAAGTTACAAAAGTAAAAGAAAGTAAAATAAATACTTATCCTCGCCTAAATTGATCCCATCCTAATAAAAACTGTACATCATTATAGTTATCTCCTGCATTGGTGCCAACCATCATATAACAAAAAATTGAATTAAAAGAAAATAAAGTAAAAAAACTTTACCATTGGTAAGTAACTGCTATTCCTTTTTCTTTTGTAAATTAATCCTAAAAAATATAGATCATATTACTTTTCTTGCATTGTGATAATATAACTATAGAGGTAAATGATCCATCAATTTATTGGAGATAGAAACACCTTAGTAGGAGAAGTGGATTAGAGTTTTTCTTAGGCACTATTTATTGGAGTTTTATAAAAAATTGAAAAATATAATAGAAGTCCGGAGATGAACACTCCATGAGGGGGAAGACTTCTATTCTTATCGCGAATTAGTAAACTTAAAGACAATCGGGTGTCAGAGTTTATTTCACTTCTCGTTTTTATCCAAGGGATGACAAGAATTCCTATATTGACACTGTTTAATGAGTCGCAAAAAAAATAAAAAATAAAAAATAAAAAAATAAAATCATTGCAGTCCATCATTAATTATAAGGCTCCAAACAAATGTAGCCGAACTAAGTTGCTTGAGCTCAGGCTCGTTTGTTACATGTTCAACTCGGGATCATGATAAGCTTAAAAAATTGAACTCAAACTAATCATGATTTTAAAAAGCACAAACTCAGCCCAACTTGACTCGTCTCGTTTAAGTAAACAAATTGAATTCATATGTTCAAAATCAGTCCAAACTTGTTTTCAAACTCACCGTGTTCACGAGTTTACGGTTCACAAACCATATATGAACCTAGACAAACCTATGTTAATAAGTCTACACGAAGTCTTTTTCATGAGTCAAACTCAAATCCATTTGGGATCGACTGATTTATTAAAGGAGTATAAGAGATGAGTTCAAACTTAACACATTTGATTAATAAACTAGCCCTGATTGTTCATGAATTTCATTTGCCCCCTAATTTATTTGTACCTTTACTCAAATTAAATACTGACTCACCCAATAGTTTGAGAAAGAGAAAACACAAGGATTTATTTATTTTTATATAGTAAAAAAAATAAAAAAAAAATAAAAACCCGAAAAAGAAGTCCATAGGTAGATATAGAAAAATTGATATATATGTATTTATATAATAGAGAGAAAGGGGGAGGGAGCGGGAGAGAGAGAGAGAGAGCGAGGTGATTGGGTTGGGGGAACGAGTCGGGTCGAGTTTATCATGTCTGTTCTGCGAGAACAGTATTGATAGCTGAGACCGCGGAGGGGAGAGGAAGAAGATCCATACATACCATTGACTGATCCTAAACTCTCCGATGTGATGATCTGTTCGTTTAATTTCTTCTGTTTTCTCTCCAACTCAATCTTCTCTCTCCAGAACTCAATTGAAGAACAAGGAGAAGGATCAGAGCTATATATCAGATAAATCAACACTCCTCCGACTCAAAATTCGCATTTTCAGGTGTTTTTTTCCCAGCTAAAAATTTTCACAACCCATCTCGACTTGAGAGAGAGAGACAGAAAAGAATTTTGAAATCGAGAGATAGCTGTATATGCATATATGGATAGCTATATATAGCATATATGGATATACACACACATACATAGACATAACCAATCCTACTATTATAAAGCTAATATTTGGGCATCAGATGCCAGATAAGAAGCAAATTTCTCTTATTGAAAAGGAGCTTCGTGTATGTATGTGTGTATATATATAAATGTATATGTAAACCTGCTAAAAGACGGAGTCAAGTATTTTTTTTAGCTATAAGAGAATTGCTTGTTATCCTGTATGTGATGCACAAAATTAGGATTTGCTCTTTTCTGGTAATTTATGCGATTTTGAATTTTCTGTTTTATGGTTTTTTTATTATTATTGATTTTATTTTGCAGATTTGAGCTCTTTGAACGCCACTGTACGGATCATTGGATTTCATATACGTTGTTGAAGTGTGCCACGCTTTCAGCAACTAACAGGTGTCTTTGGTGATATAGAAGAATGATTAGGTGACTGTAATTTGAAGTGGTTTGAATTTGAATTTCTTATAATTGTTATTCTTCTTTAGAGGGTTTTGATTTGGATTTTCTGAATAATTTGAGTGCCATTGAAGAGATATATTGTGATAACTGTGAATCTGAAGTTGACTATAGTAGTAGAGGGCCAAAACCCATTAGTTTTTCTGGCCTTTTATAGTGTCTGAAACCCTACAATAACTACAATAATTGGATGTTTGGAGAAGATTAAAGTTTTGAGTACATACTCCAATGTTCCAACTCTGCAGTTTGAACTTTAGAATAGAAATGGAAGAAACCGTAGCTTTGTAAAAGTAATAGGAAACAAAAGATTCAATGGAAGATTGGTCTAAATATACCCACAGTCCTGCTCATTTAGCGGTTGCACGCCGTGACCATGCCGCCCTCAGAAGAATCACCTCAACCCTCCCTCAGCTCGCTAAGGCTGGCGAGGTTAACACTGAAGCTGAATCTCTTGCTGCTGAGCTAGAAGCTGATGCTGTATCTGCTGTTATTGATCGGCGGGATGTTCCGGGCCGTGAAACCCCACTGCATCTTGCTGTGCGCTTCCGTGATCCAATGTCAGCTGAGATTTTAATGGCAGCCGGTGCTGACTGGAGTCTTCAGAATGAGGATGGATGGAGTTCTCTTCAAGAAGCAATTTGTGCCAGAGAGGAAACTATTGCTATTATCATCGCCCAGCATTACCAGTTTCTTGCCTGGGCCAAATGGTGTCGTAGGCTTCCTCGCATTATTGCCTCAACAGCTCGACTTCGTGATTTTTACATGGAAATAACCTTCCATTTTGAAAGCTCTGTCATTCCATTCATTGGCCGCGTTGCCCCATCAGACACTTACAGAATTTGGAAGCGTGGCTCTAATCTCCGTGCTGATATGACCCTTGCTGGCTTTGATGGGTTTCGTATTCAACGCTCCGATCAAACTTTCCTCTTCCTTGGAGAGGGATATTCTTCAGAAGATGGTAATATATCTTTACCTCCTGGTTCTTTGATTGCACTTGCTCACAAGAGGAAAGAAATAACAAACACTTTGGAGGGAGCTGGTGCTCAACCAACAGAAGCGGAAGTCGCCCACGAAGTGACCTTGATGTCTCAAACTAACATGTATAAGCCAGGTATTGACATTACTAAGGCTGAGCTTGTTCCCCAACATAATTGGAGGCGGCAAGAGAGGAGTGAGATGGTAGGAAATTGGAAAGCCAAGGTCTATGACATGCTTAATGTGACGGTGAGTGTGAAATCGAGGCAGGTTCCTGGTGCTATGACTGACGAGGAGCTTTTTTCTGTGGATGACGATGGAAGAATAATAAATGGAGGTGAACATGAATATGATGATTTGTTGACAGCTGAGGAAAGGATGCAATTAGATTCTGCACTTGAAATGGGGAATTCAGATGGTCTTTGTGAGGACGAGGAACATGAGGGTCAGGATTGCAGTGAAAATGGTGGAGCTTCCTCTGAAAGTAATGAATTTAATGGTGTTGTCAAACAGAAGAAGAGTTGGTTTGGTTGGAATAAGAAAGGTTCGAAGCATGGAGGTGATAATCCCGAGGATTTAAAGATTTTAAAGAAGTTGTCAAAGTTGGCTCCTGAGAATGGCAACCAGCAACCTAATAATAGTCAAAAATCATCATCTAAAATCCCCAGGGAAGAAACGGGGGATGTAAAAAAGAACAAAGATAAGAGCAGCAAGAAGAAAAAGAAGAAAGGTGGTACAAGTGATTCTAAGATTGAGAGCAAGTATAAAAAGGGTTTGAGACCTGTTCTGTGGTTGACACCAGATTTCCCTTTGAAGATAGAAGAGCTCTTGCCTTTACTTGACATCTTAGCCAATAAGGTGAGGGCTATTAGGAGATTGAGGGATCTTTTGACTACTAAACTACCTCAGGGCACATTTCCTGTCAAGGTATTTTGTGATTATAATTTCTCTTGCATATTTGATTCTGCTGTTATTGTGTTTGTCCTTTTTTTTTTTTTTTTCCCCCTCTTTTCCAATATGATTGTTTTTTTAATATTTTTTCACTGTTTGCATATGCTTATAGTACTTCATGTCATCTCATCTCATGAACTTCATATGTTCATACATGATTCCAAAATGGGCAAAATTGAGATCTCACAGGAGCACTTATATTTTAGTTTGCCCGTAAAGTGTAAAGTGAAGCAAGTCTGTTGGTGTTTTTACACTGAATAGAAATATAAGTTCATTCCTCTTGTCACGACTATGATTCATAGCTTCTATTTTTTTTTTTGGCTTCCCTAGTGTTTTTTTTTGCGTCTGCTCTTCAGCTTTTATTTAGTTCATACGAGCTTTCCTTGTTGATAGTTTGAGAATTAGTGGAAGGCTTGGGACGAGTCCTAACTCCTAACTAATCAAGTTTTTTCCCTTCCAAATTCGATAGTCTTTATTTGGTTCTTATAAGCAACTTGCTACTCATGTTACTGACCCTAAAAAGAGAACTTGCTGCACACTTGAGATATTGAGATTCTAGAAGGGTGTCGCTGGTGCAACTACTTCAACTCCAACAAGGGAGAACAGAGGAGCATTTCATTCATAGCTGCTACTTCTATTCTTCTAAATGACATGATGTTCTTATAATTATAAGTGTGTGTGTGGTGTGTGTTCACGTGTGTGTCGTGCACGAGTGCATGTGTATATACATTCCACTTATGTAAAGTTACTTAGACTGTTCAGTTCAATCCTCACATCTTCCAATTACTCAGCAATTCTCCTCGAAGTTCTCTCCTTTCCTAAAGGTTTTAAGAATGACCATACTGTATCAAAATGTTGAAAGGATACTGTTGTGTAGCAATTTATCATCTACCTTGGGAACACATATCACTATTTTGTAGTTCTCAAGGAGGATTGCAGCCCTCACCTCCTACTAAAAAAAGAAAAGAAAAGAAAATCAAGATAATGGTCTTGGAACATTATTGTATGAATGTCAACACTCTTCATAACCAGCCACCCTTCTTCTGAAAAATTGCCTTTCTGGACATGTGAATCCTGGACATGGTCTTGGAACATTATTGCTTTGGTTGGCCTCTTTGTCGTTTACCTTCTAGCAAAACAACTTTTCCTCTTTTAACAGGTGCACTTGGGTCTACGCTGAATATGTCCATACCACCGAAGTCTACTTTTCCTAATTTTATCATCTATATGCCCTTACTAGTGTTTCTTAATTACTTATCAAAAAAACTAGTGTTTCTTAATTAATTATGCTTCAGCACAGTATCTCTCTCTCTGATAGAGTGAAACTGTGTTGAAGCATAGTTATGTCCCAAATGCATGGAGGTTATAATTTGTGAATTCCCTTATAATCTCCTAGCGATGTTTTTTTTTTTTTGACATGCCACATTACAATGTAAAGGGGCATAAGTCATCTGCAAAGTTTGTCTCCTGCGTTTGACACAATCACTAATCTTCGAGGTAGATCCTCAACAAGCAGCATAAAAAAAAAAAAAAACACTGGCCAGGTTTTTTGACGTGTTTTTCTGTTGTTTTTTATAATCAGTTTGTCATTTTAGCCAAACTTTTTTGCACTGACAAACTTCATTCAAACCAATATCAAGCTTCCTAGAGCCTTCAATTGCTGATAGGAATTTCATCGTTGTTACTCTGACACATCTTTATTGCCTGCTAATCTTAGATAACATCTCCAGGGTGGGTTAAAATTTTATAGCCTGTCGTAAATCTTGTACTGTGTTGTTGACACAATTCATTTTGACAGCTTTCATTGGTTCTGTTGAGGGCAACTAAATCTATTTGGCTTTGGTCCATATTATAAACTTTGACTCATGTAGTCATTAGATCATGATGACAACATTTAATGTGATAAATAAGCTTGTTGCAAACTGTATCAAGGAGGTTAAATGGTTAATACTTATGGTATTTAAATGTCAATAAATTCCAATTCTTCAAACAGAATCTGGTAAAAACTTTATTGTTGACTCTCCCAAACTTTTCTAAGATCCTTGTTGATGTGATGCCCCTCAAAATCTAAGTGGGTTCTGGTGTTTACTTATGGCATGTTCTTCCATAAGAGGCCAAATGACAAGAATGGAATTTCATGATAAAATTTGAAATGCATTCAGTTATGAGCGTGTAGTGGCAGGTTGACAGCAGCACCATCTTGCTTTAGCCGAATGGTTCAGGTTGATTGATTGTTTTGAGTGGATGTATTTTCTGAATTCATGCAATAAACATATTTGCTAAAAGAGGATATGTCCTTAAATTTGGTCAATGTAAAAATTGAATTGTCTTAGTTACAAAGCTATGACTTAGGACACTTCCACAGCTACAATAAAAGAAGATTGTGTACGTGGTTACATCTTCATGTGGTACTGCTCTCAAATGTGAAAACCATGGAATGCAGATGCTTGAAGGTCATTTTCTATAGTTCCATCCTCTAGGTAAAAGATTTCGGTCTTGGCCACCTGTTAGCCACATGGGTAATTTTTAACCACGTGATGTTGTGGCCTGAATTTGGTGCCTAGTCGCGTTTCGACTTGCTTCCGACTCGACAACCAAATTTTTGACCTGTTGTTTGCTCATGGGTTGTGGAACCTAATTAGTCTCTTGTAGCCCGATATATAAGGGCGCTTAGGGTTTGGAGTAGTGTAAGAGAGAAATTCTGAAGCTCATATAGAAACAGAGAAAGGGGTTGAAAACTTGTAATCTCCAATTTTACACATGGTGAAGACTTTTGCCGGATCTCCACCGTGGACGTAGACTGTTGCTGAACTACGTATAAATCTTTGTGTTCTTTGTGTGGTGTGTTTACTTTTCTGTCTTGATTTTTGGTTCTACCTTGGGTTCGTTGCGTTTGTCGTAACAAACCATAATATGTCAAGGGCGTGTGATTTAGTGGGCCAAGAGGAAAGTGCTGACTAGGAATGGTGTCACGGGGGATCTTGACACAGTAATTGAGTCACTACACACTATCGGAGTAGCGGCATGTGGACTCATTCTCTTTACACTACATGATTAGCCGCTTCTAGTTAGTGGCATTTACATATTTGAGAAGAGAGATGGAAAGGGTCCAATAAGACACAGGTCATTCTTTTGGAATGACACCACTCAAGACATGTGTCCTCAACTCATTACTTGTCTTTCACATATGTGGAGGCCTCACATGTGATTTTAGCTATAAACACCCCTTCCACTGATAAATGAAGGGTCCTCCCCCTATCTAGGGAATATCCGACTTCTTGTGCATGGGATGGCCACCCTCTTCGTTCCTCTTCCTCCACCATTCTCACCCCTTCCTCTTTCCGGTTATGACATGTAACCTTCTATCACAAAACCCTCTAGGGCCTCTACGTTTCCCCATCCCTTTAAGTGGATTATATACAGAGTTAACCTTTGGCGTTATTTGCACAAAATGGCTCTCCTTTGACTAGAACATGTGTTCTCAAACTTGCTAGCCTGAGTTTTTGCCACTGCACCAAGGAATGGCCCCACTAAGAAACAAAAAGTAATTAATATAACCAGAAAATGATGGATGCTATTAGCTTATAAACATACATCATTGCCTTACTATGACCTCCCGGAACCAAATTTCTAATACCCTGTTTGACTATTATTTGCCTTAAATGCTTAATTTGATAAGGAATGGACAAAGTATTGTCTATCAACTTATCCTCCTCACATGAAGACAGACAGAGAGAATGAGGTTCAAACAGATAAAACAGGATGGAGAAACATGTTACCTAATATGGTGCCAGAGTTTTATTTCTAGGAGTTTGTGGGTTCAAGCCTTTGTGCTTTTGTTCTCCCAGTCCCACTCAACCTGTATTTATGTTTGCATTATGTTGTTTTGTCTTTTTGTCTAATTTGTTCTCTCTATATCTCCATGTGCTTGAGACATTATTGTTTGTGAGGAAGTGTATGGGCTGTTTTTTTTTTTGTTTGTTTGAAGATCAAGTAACAAGGAAGTGTATGGGTTTGACAGACATTGTTAGTTACATTCATTAATAGATTAAGCTTTTAGGACATTTGATTGTCTAACAAGCCCATTACAGGTCTGAGATGAGAACTAATATTGGATTAAAAGACATTTCCAACAGGCATAGCCACGGAGTCAGAATAGCAGGCCCATCATTGCCAGTCCCAATTTCCATCTCTAGGTGCAATCCAGTGCACAGGATGTATAAAGAAAAAGGCTATAAACAGACAAAAGAATCTATATTATTAACAAAATCCACAAATGACTTTTAAGGATTCACCTTTCCCTTCACCTAACAAAATCCACAAAAAACTTTTGTTAGATTTCCTGTTTAGCGAATAATGTTCTATTGTCATAAGCTAGGTCAAGTTATCAATCCTTTAGTTGAGTTTTGATTTGGCATAGATTCTGGACATGTGCCACAAGCACTGGCCCTAGATTATACTCTTGCTACTTACTATTTGTAAGTTTTGGTTGCTACTGAGTGTCATACTGCAACGTGAACTTACTTCAGTGGCTGTGGATAAGAGTGATTAAACTTAATTATATTATACTGCATTTATAATGAATTATATATCAACTCTTAAGTAACACCCCAATGGTTAGAGACTTGGAGGAAACATAAATTCCTAGGTTCTAAAGTTTTCTAAGATTATTCCAAGTTATGGCCTAAATGCACTCAATTTTGCTCCCCCTAATGAGTGGCCCTAGAATAGTACTGAAAAATTTGCCAGCAAACTGAATTCGTGATGGGATTGGGTATCTCGTGACACCAAAAGGGGGGAAAAAGAAATAAGAAAAATAAATTCTGGTCATATTTGAAAAGCAACTTTGGCTCTAGAAATTTATTTTGGGAAAAAAAAAACATAAAATAAAAATTTGGCCATAAACATCCAAGCTGAATCAAGCCTAAATATCTAAGCATAGCTGCATAAGTCTAACTCAGACAATCAACCGATCCATTAGGCATGGCCCAGCCTATTCCACACAATATCAAAACTTGACTTCATTATTGTCGGGAATATTGGTGTTTAGCGGATTGTATAAAATTGTGCCACCTATATGGCATAAGATTCGATTATCAAATGTTCCAAACTGTCATTCATTCTCCTTGGCAAATTTCAAACACCACTAAAAGTATCTCTTGTGAAGGAATGGTTTATTCCTTTTGTGTACCTTTATTTTCAAAAGAAAACTAAATAGTTGAAATGTCTATCTACTTGATGAGCCAAATGACAGAGTTCAAATTAGTTATCTATGCATTTAGTAAGTATCAGTTGGAAGTTAAAACTAGGGTTCATTGTGTTTTGGAGAATGAGAACGAAAATGAAAGAAGGGTGGTTTTTAGAGAATGGGATGAAAACGCATATTTTCAAAAGAAAACTAAATAGTTGAAATGTTTATCTATTTGGTGAGCCAAATGAGAGAGTTCAAATTAGTTATCTATGCATTTACTAAGTATCAGTTGGAAGTTAAAACTAGGGTTAATTGTGTTTTGGAGAATGAGAGAATGAAAATGAAAGAAGGGTTTTTAGCGAATGTGATGAAAACACTCATCTCTAGGCCCACATATTTCTACTACTGTGCTTAATATGATAGACAATTACAAACTCACCCCACTCTAAAATATTCTAAGTTATTCATACAGAATCAGATAGTTGAATTCTAAGTTGGCCATGCTTCTTATGTCAGCCACGATTTTACATGATGTCATGACATGTTCCTGCTCTCATTATACATATATTGGCCATGCTTCTTATGTCAGTCACTATTTTACATGATGTCATGACATGTTTCTGCTCTCATTATACTAACATGCTTATTGAAATGTATTTTCTTTGCAATTTTCAATTAGGCAGAGAAATTCCATGAGTACGTGAGGAAAATTTTCTTGACCTTGAACCATGTCTTGTCGCTAATTGATAAATGTTTCTATGATGCATTGGGTGGAAATGTTGGAACCCATGAGCACAATTATTAGTGTCACTAGGATAAGTGTTGGGGTTAATTCCTTCAAAAATTAGGAATTATTCCTGATATTATATCAATTAGATTTGTGGTACAATGATTATTCTCTCTAATCCTCATGGTTCACTTAATCCATGAATTTATCCTTTGATTGTTCATTGTTCTAAAAAATAGTTATTGCATCTTGTGATTAGATTTTTGCTTTAAATTTTGAACCTATTGCAGTAGAAGGTAAAGGACAAGGAAGGAAACGAAAATTAATATATTTTAAGTAATAAGAGAGAATTTTAATGAAAAGAGTGAAAGAAGACAATTTCCTTTGCCATTCCCATCCAGTTGGGATCAGGGCAAGGATGATGCTGATGACTGGTTTCTATACTGCAGGTTGCTATTCCAATTGTCCCGACCATTCGGGTTCTTGTCACCTTTACGAAGTTTGAGGAGCTTCAGCCAATGGAGGAGTTCTCGACCCCCTTCTCCAGCCCTGCTAATTTTCGAGATGCCAAGTCTAAGGAGTCGGAGGCTTCCACATCATGGACTTCTTGGATGAGAGGGAGCAGAGGTGGGCAATCAAGCGACAGTGAAAGCTGCAACTTCCAGGATGAGATTAACCCTTTCCACATACCATCAGATTATGCCTGGATTGACATCAATGAGAGGAAACGCCGGATAAAGGCCAGGAAAGCCAGGATCAAGAAAAATAGGAAACAATCAGCAGCAAAAGTAAGGACAGTGGAGGGCACTTGAGGGAGGATTTGGAAGAATAAAAGGCATAGAAGATCCTTAGTCATACTTTGCTGCCTCTGGATGCTTCGCAAGAGGAAGAGGTAAAGCCCATTTCTTCCATGTCTGACCTCTATTCTTTATTTCGAATGTGGTGGAGGGGCTTACCGCTCATGAAACAATTGCTAGGTGATTGCTTATTGTTGGTGCAGAATATGTCATCTTCTTCCAATCGTCGTATTGTTATGAGATGTAAAATTGGCGAGGAACAGAAATTCCTCGTTTCTTCAGTAGCTTGTTCTTGTTCTGATTTTTCTATTTTCAATTATCTAGTTTACGCTTCCTGATCGTGATTCTTTGTTAATTGCATACTTGTTAGATGACTGTATTCTTTAAGCAAACTTGGCTCTACTCGGCTGAGATGCAATTCCTCAGGCTGGACAAATAAGCGGCGAACAACTTCCATCTGAAGAAAAAGTTTCCAGGACAGGAAGAAATACTTCACCATGTGTTGACTAAAAATGAAGCCCTTCAGATAACTGGTTTCGCAATATCAGACCACCGAGTGTCACTCAAATAAGAGATCGGAGGTTCTGGAACCATTTTCGGGGTCTGTATTTCCTTAAAATGTAGCACAAGTTGCCTTGACTATCGTTTGAATCCCCCTCTGTTGTGGATTGTGTCATTCACGGATTCTGCTTCATTTTCAGGATTTACATTTCAATTTTAGAAATAAGGAGCTTGCTATATCTGTTGGACATGCTATGACAGTGGACAAATAGGATTGCATTGTGTTATATCTGTTTTGAAAATTATATCCGTTACCTTACCTGCCCTAGCATGGTTTTTCATGTCAATCGTAGTGTGGTGTAGGTATAAAATAGTAAAAACTATTATAAAGTATTTGTAAATTGAATTTTATGTTAAACACTATTGGTGGGTTGTAATTGTGTATGGGAAAAAATAAAATAAAAGAGAGAACATTTGCGAGTAAACGGGGCGGGTGGAAAAACATGTGCTGGGAATAAGGTTTTTTTAGGGCTTATTCATTAATGCTTTTGCTCTTTTCATTATGTATCATGCTGCTGCCATGTTACAATGCATTTTGGTTTTCCCTCAAATTCATAAAGCTTGTCTCACACACACATTACAAATCTGCAATGTGTTTGGGTTTTATTTCAAAGGCATAAGAGAACTTCATTTCTTTTTCCAATAATTGTAAATTAAATTTAACAAAATAAAAACAAAAGACAAGTGAATTCAAAATTTCTAGCAATACTTTCACAATGCAATTTTATCATTATAGTGATAAAATTCAAAGTATAAAATCATAATTTTTTAATAAGTGGAGTAATGCTTTTGTGTATGGTTGGATCACATTCAGATTTGCGTACTAGGCAAAACCAGCCAAGCCAAGCACCTGCCAACTAACCAAAAAATGCCAACTGGGATTTGCTTTATTTTGCTTTCTAGTCTCTTTCCATGAGTATAAATGAGAAGGAAAGAAAAAAGGAAAATGAAAAGAGTGACATACTAGCTAGTAGATGAGTGTGTGTGTGTGTGTGTGTGTGTGTGTGTGTGTGTGTTTTGTGGGGGATGACATATATGTGTTGTATCTTTAGAGATA
>JAOTQH010000014.1:502423-526091 GCA_025631255.1 Cornus kousa | reverse complement strand
ACTCTACTATTAGATTAGTTTTACTTTGCTTTGTAGGTGTAGCGAAGAATTTTTATTTCAAGAGAAAGAGTTGTAATCAATTTAGGAGTATTAATTTGTGTAGAAAAATTCTCCTTTTGTGAGTATGAAGAAGAACAAAAACAAACATCTTACACAAGAGTATAAGAGGAAATTAACATATAATGATATAACTTTCACGCGAAACTAAAAATTTTATATAGAGGATACAATTTGAGGAAAATCAAGCAGTTGTGGGAATATTATTTTTTTGAAAACTTTCTTTTTCACGCTAACCAAGCCGCTTAAAATCTTAAATTTTTTTTGTTTCTTTTCCTTTTTCGCTAATTCAACAAACTAACCCTTGAAGAAAAAGTAAATTTTTTTTTTTCTTCCATATCATTTTAGGAAATTTTGAATTGTAATTAAGTAATAGCCAAAATATGAAAAAGACTCTATTTATCTATTTATTTTTTTTCTTCAAATTTTACTTTCCCTAGCTCATTAAATTCAAGAACCAATTAGAAAAATAACAAATCGAAAATGCAGGTAAGAAAATTCAAAGCTTGATCGATTTATTTACATATAAAAACGAAGTTATTTCTTGATCATGTCTGATAAAGTATTGTAAAAGAAACAAAATATGGAAGTACCCCCTTAATTGAAGGAAAGTGGACAACCTAAGAATAGTGAAATTAATGTTGTCATGGGATGATGCAATACTACATGCGTCACCCATATAACGTGTGCTGGCTAATTATAACTTGACTCAGTTGACTTCCATTAACTTCCAAAAAAAAAAAAAAAGACTTGAACTATCAACAAGGAATAGTAGCGGAAGCCAAGAAGCTGACTTGGGGACGACTCAATATCCTTTAGGTCCACCATAGACCCATCAATTGTGATATCTTATATTTACTTCTAATACATTAATCGCATCAATGAAACTTATAATATTAATAAGTAACTCTTTATGTACTTACAAAATTACAAGTAAAAAGTAACGCTTGTAGTCGTTACTACCTGCAGGGCCAAGGTAGAATTTCAATTTCAATTGAGAGAGAGAGATAGAAAGTGAAAAGAAAAAAAAAAAAAGAAAAAAAAAAAAAGTTATGAGATAATTTTAGAAATAAATATATGTAAGTGCCATCGTATATAAATTTTCTTAAATATATAAAGAAATAAAAAAAAAAAAATCATATATATTATCAAGGTGGGGGCACGTGCCCCGAGCCGAGCCGAGCCATACACCGGGGGCACGTGCCCCCTAGCCACACACTATCTCTACTCCTGCCAATCTGCATGTATTCGGTCCTTTCATGACTAACTTGTCCATGGAAAAAAGAAACCCAAAATTATGCTAAATTTTATCCCTAACACGATTTTTATGAATGTCATGCCCTTAGTCAAGGTATATAAGAAACAACTGAACATGATGAGGCCAGGTGGATCTCTTTAAATTTTGAATGTTTTTTTAGGAGTTTTTGTGACATTTTTAAGAGTTCAATGGGGGGATTTTTAAATTGATTGAAATTTCAGTACTACGCCAGTGAAGCAAGTTCATTGTGAACTTTAAAGAATTCCCGCTCTTCATGTAATTGTTGATTGTCTTGTAACGACTTACTCCATCACATGGTATAATATATATTATTTACTTTGGACCTTAGCCCACACGATTTTGCTCTTGGATTTTACCTAAAAATATCTCATACTAATTGGAGTAACATATTTACATATATAACATTTCCCTTTTCCACACCAGGGTGATGTGAAACATAGTTGATACGTATATATACATATTATAAATTAATATAATGCACTTAAAAAATACCCACCATAATATTTTATATGTATATACGTATTTGGAAGGAAAAAAAAAAAGAAGAAAAAGAAAAGAAAAAAATTGAAAAAAGAAGAAGAATAAAGCGATAAAAATAGATATAAAAAAAAAATGCTAAAAGTCTCTCAAAAAGGGAGAAAAAGATAAAGAAACACAACTGATAATAATGGGTATAATAGGAATTTAAAATATAACTTAACAAGTTTCCCAAGAAATAAATTTTTTTGCATGTTTTATACAGGAATCATTTTAGAGAAAATTAGCTATTTGCGAGAATCTAGTTTTCTAAAAACTTTTCGTTTCATCCTAAACAAACGCACAAAAAAGTTTAAATATTTTTCAATTATTTTCCTTTCTTGCTAGTTCTATCTAACCAAATGAACCCTAAGGAATTAAAAGGAGAATGAGGGGTGCACGTTTGGTTAAAGAAGAAAAGAAACAAAAAAAGGAGGCCAATAACTTAACCCTTGAGCATTGGATTTTGCTATAATTCAAAAAATGGGAGGAAATTGAAATAGAAGGAAAAGTTAGGGTTTGTTTGGTTTGTAATTTGAAAATAGTTTTTAATAATTCAATGAACAGAAAACAGTTTTTAAATAACAATAAAAGACGGTTTTAACAAACCTTTTCATAATGGAGTTTCCAGAAAACTAAATCAAAGAGAATTTTTTGTACAGTTTTTTACTTTTAATTTTTTAAAAACAAAAACTGTTACAAACCAAGGACTCAGTGACTCACTCATTTTCTTCCCATTCTTTCTATCTATCACCGTCTACAAGGATTTGTTATTGTAAATTGCAAGGGTAGAATAGTAACAGATGTATACTTGCACTTTTTCATGTGGAGACTTCGATCACCAGGTTACCATCGATGATCTGATAGGTATAAGATTGCATTATATACATAAACTTTTACAAAGGTATTTCAACAGCAAACAATTTATTTATTTATTTATTACTTTTGCTTTGCTTTTTATTTATATATATATATATATATATATATATATATTGTAGAATCTTGAAAGACCACAAAGGAAGTACCTGAACATTTGCCAACTCATCAATTCAAATATCCCACAATAACTAAATAACAGCCATATCGAGTACACAAATGAAGTAACGTAATGATAAAAGACAAACACACACACACACACATAAATCAAAAGAACTAATTTTCAGCACATTTGTTAATTTTCTGGTCATTATTAAACTTGCTTGTTCATCGGTATAGATCACACACCAGAAATTTTTACAAACTAATTTTTTTTTTTTTGGGGGGGTCCTTTTTCCCACTTCTTTTTTGATAATTGCTACAAAACTCAAGTTCGTTTGTACAAACAACAAAACAAGGGAGGCTCGAACTAGTCTTAGCTTCATTGCTTCCGAAACATTATCCCGCTAAAAGTTCATTTCTGTGGAGGATATAAAAAGTAGAAAAGAAAAATGAAAAACAAGATTCAACCAGCTGATTCAAATGCCTACATCATATCCATTGATTCTACAAAAAATCTATATGCGATGATGTCCCCAAAAATGGCCTCTGCACAGGTTTGGCTACAAAATCCTTGCTGAATTCCTTTGTTCTGTATCATATGCCTCGACATTGCAAACAAGGCAGCTTTGACTCAAAAATCTAGTGTTTGAGGTTTGATTATCCCACCAATTGGTTGTCTAAGTGGCGTGACACTTGAATTAGTTCTGTAAAAGAAATTAGTAACAGTTAGCGATAACAAAAAGTACTAAACAATGTCTGGCTACAAGTTTTCATATCTTAAAACCAGCTAATAATGTCAAGCACATGGGATTTATGTTCTTCTATGAACTGCCTCACCACTTCTTCCATATCTCAACAACAACAACAATGGGGGATTGGCCAATATTTCAGGTGTCTTGGGTTTGGCAGAGCCGTAATGGCCTCATAGACAGAAAATCTGCACAAAGGTATAGAAAACCACATTTTCCCCTCTAGGGAATGAAACCTGTGTCTTCGACATGAAAAGACAATGTCCTAACCACTAAGAGAAGGGTCAAGAGCATACTTATGCCTAGTGACATTCTGTTCTTTTAAAATCTTCATACCAAAAGCCTCCAGTTGATCACAAAGGTTCTTCACCTTAATACATTTACAAGAAAGCGATTCTTTATATACCTCAAAGCCGAGAATAATACAAGTCTTTCGTTTTCTTTCTATACACAATTCAAGATTTCATTTGTGTTCATGTTGGTGATATCCTATAGTGATGGAGTACATTGAGATATCCTACAGTATTAACTGTATGAAGTATAAATGTCTATTATTATTATTATTATTATTATCAACTTAGTATATTAGATTGCTATTAATTGAAAACTTTTAATTACTAGTACTTATTATAGTTTACAAATTTACTTTAAGAAATAATATAGTTTATGGTATTAAGTATTTTTTTTTAATTCTTCTTTTATGCTGTAGTATTAAGGTACTAATAAGTCACCGAGCATCTTTTTTAATCATCGTATAATGTTTCATACCAGTTAAAAGAAAATTAGTAAAACTAATATCTACAAGGGTAATTTATAAATAATCAATTTACAAATAAAACAATGACATGACATATTTGCTTGGAAATTTGGTACGCCTAGTGAGGAGGACAAGCATTTAGGGGTGGCAAATCATGTTTAAGGAATCGTGATCATGCTGTGTTGAGACTAGGTATTATGTTATAAGTGTCAATCCAAAAACTAGTTTATTGTCCATGTTAGAGAACCTGGACACGAACACAATCCATTTATCAAGCGGGTAGCACATCACATCCAGTGTAACCTGTTTAAATTAAATGAGTCGTGTATCCCATGACACCACCTGTTTAGTGACTTGTTTAATATTTTTGTTAACAATAAAATACAAATATAACAAAAGGCTTAATAAAATTGAATACAAATTTCAAAAATCACTGAATCTTCCATTCCATCTTAGTAAATTACAGAGTCAACTTAGATTTCATAACATTACCGTGAATTGACAAAAATACCTATATTGATTTATTGTGTAGGTACTTTTTAAAAGGGTTGAAATGACATGTTTAGCTAAAATAAATTAATAAGGTTGATATAGGTCATAGGGTGAATTGGGAACTTAACACAATCAATTAAAAAGGTAAAATCAGTTGTAAACAGCTTGAGTTCTCAAACCCAAACACAACACAATTAATTAAATGGGTTTACATGACTATGACACGAGCAAGATTAATGTTAACCCAACCCTGCTAATTCCATGTTGGGCTCAAGCAGTATTCGCGGGTCATGTCCAATTTTTTCACTTCTAGGATGGAATCACATGATAGAAATTTGAGTGTGGCACGGCATGAACATCAGTGGAAAATAGGGGAGGCCAGAAGAACAAAAAAGTAAAGGATGTGTGTTTGGGTGGGTGAGTGGGGGGGTTGAGGAGTAGATTTAGGAGATGATTTTGATCAGAGATGGTGCCCCCTCGGGAAAGTTTAAGGGCACAAGAATGAAAGCAGATATTATATAGGTGCTTAATGCCGATTACTAATACAAGCCCACTACTGAATAAATTCAAGTTTTGCCTCCAATTATAGTGTTTCCTATATGGGCTTTGATATATATCTTTTTTGATAAGTCCTATATGGGCATTGATATGATAATGGCAAGAGGTCTAAACAGCTCTAACATCATTAAGGGCGCGCAGACACACACACCCCATGGGCATCATACTAAAAGATGAGGCATACTAACCATTTTTTTCTGCTTCGGCAGAATGCACTTCCACAGCAACACTGAAACGCTTTAATAGGATGATTATGATCATCAAAGTCAATCCCGTAATCCTGCAAATTGATATCATATAGATTTTTTTTTTTTTTTGATAAGTAATAAAAATTGATATCATATAGATCAGAAAGTAGTTGCAAACAATTTGTCATTCCACTTACCAAAAAAAGTTTGTCATTCCAGTTATCCTCACCAAAATTCCAATTGGATTAGCACTCAACTTAGCAATGTAATTATTGCATATAAATTAGCAAGCATTTAAAATACTAAGATCACACTGAGCATTTACCATACATGGTATCTCCTTCCATATGGGAGGTTGAGGTTTCTAATCCCCATTAGGTCAATAATCGGTTTGTAGCAGGTTCATTTGTAGGGTGTGCGTTTCTTACCAACTGAAAGGAAAAATTATGTATGCTACCACGATGCGCAGCCTACTCAAATAAGAGGCAGTTATGAGAGAATGATCATGGTGCAGTAATATATCAGGAAGAATTTTCGTGCATGCCCTAGAGTCTGCAGGACAAAAGAAGTCACTTGGGTAACCCAACTCGACCCCAATATTTACAGCAAAGAGTACTTTTCTATTGCCCCTAATCGTTGCATACCATTGAGCACATGAAAATCCAATAAAGTGTAATAGGAGGTTCTAAGGGTAATTACACAAGTATGCAATTCATATGGATAACTATATAAAAATTATCTCAGATGTTTGTGCCCAAAAATCCTACATATGAAATGCTACTCGGACCAAGGCAAGTGTATCGGGGGCGGGTGTTGTTAGGACAATTGACAAATATAACAGATAAAAAGTGCGCACACACAAGCAAAACAAGATTTACATGGTTTGGCAAATTGCCTAGTCCACAGGCAAAGAACGACTAACTTTACTTCAATAAACTTGATTACACACTCTTTTCTTCCTCACAATCTCAACTCTCTAAACTTATAGAGTCTTCAAAACCCAATTCCTCATTGCACAAGTATTCCCCAACTTGCCTACAAGAAGTTACCATATCCGTCTTCAACTCTAAAATAGTAGGTACAACTCTTTTCCCAAATCATCAGTCTTTTCCCCAAGTCTTCTAGGTTCCAAAACTGATTGGGAAACTATTTCTCACAGCTTCCAATAACTCACTGTCTAAGTTGAACCAGTTCAGTCCAATTTGAACCGGTTCAACTTTGGCAGTAGCCAAAAGTCAACGCCACACTTGACCGGTTCAAAGCCCACTGAACCGGTTCAACTTTGGCAGTAGCCAAAATCAAGTCTGCAAGTCTTCAACCTCCCAAATCATTCATGTAATCAACACGCGATCAAACTATGTCTTCACCTTCACGTGCTCCTCCATAGATCCACCTTGACCAAGGATCTCTTTATACCCCCACCTCAAATAAAACACTATGATGAAATTGAGAAACACTCAAACAGGTGCGTGTCTAAGTGTCAGACCTACACAAATCCCAAATTTTAGGTACAAGGATATATATCCAAAAGTAGGATACAGGTACATAGACATATACTAGGCATTTAAATACATTATATTAATAATAATGTAATGTTTAATATTGTTGTTTCATAAGAATATACTCAATTGTTACCCAAATTAAATGGGATGTGGTAAAAGAAAAGGGTCTCCTTACTTGTGTAATATTAATAGAGTTTTCCTCAAAACTCTATTAATATTAATAACTTATAGTTATTAATGGTAATTTTGTATAGAAAAACTAGTGTTGGCTGCCTCAATTTTTTCTCAAAACTCTATTAATGGTAATTATTTATAGTTATTAATGGTAATTTTGTATAAGAAAGATAAAGTTGGAGTCCCAAATTTTTTTTAAATTTCCTTTTATATTTCTCATCTATGGTAATTAAAGGTGGTTTGGGAAAAAAAGTTACTTGTGACCCTTCAAAGTCTTTAGTCTTGCTTTCAAAAATTCAAATCTAATAAAAAACAAAGAAAGTGTTGTAGTCCTTGCCACAATATATTAGTTACTATATATATATATATGACTATAATTATTTGTTAGGATTTAAAGTGAGAAGAAAAAGAATTGCTCGACAATTGACAACCTCATTTATAGGTGGTTAAACAATCTTCTCTCCATTTATTTTCTCACATCATTCAGATATGCTCTTAAAAATGTACATTATAAATGCACCAAAACAAAAATCATTACAATTACTTTATTTTTAAATTTTAATTTTATATTATTACTTAAGATCTAAGAGAAAATAAAATAAAATAAACTAAACAACTACTCTAAAAGAATCAGAACAAACACGGGAATTTGAACGTGGCAAATTCCCATGAGTCATGGCTTTATGTGTTGGTGGATGTATTCTATTTAAAAACTATATAGTATGCACATACGACTCCGAATAAAATCATCGTCATGAAAATAGAAGAAATACAATATAAAAGAAAGAGAAGAGAAATGTGTAAAAAACTTGAATGAGATAAATCACTCATTCATCGCTTTAGTATTTATAATAAAAAAGAGCACATGCTCATATCATAAGAAAGGAAATTAAATCAAGTTAAAACATATTATATGGCTAAACATATGCATAAATAAAGTCAAACTCCATGATTCGTGACTATCAAATCTCTGCTAATATGGCGAGTCATTCCATAATTTGTGGCTGTCATATCTCTACTAACACTCCCCCTCAAGTTGTTGCGTGGAAATTTGAAACGCTCAACTTGGACAATGTAACTTCAAACACAATCTAAGTGTCGATCAACTAATCAATGTGTCTCCTAAGACCATAAACAATTAATGTCTCCTCAGACCATAACCAATCAATGTCTCCTCAGACCATAAACAACCAACCATGTCTCCTTAAATCATAAAAATACAAAAATATCTCCACAGATCATTTTCCTTCATACATATATCTAAAATATGTAGATAGACGAATCAACAATGTCTCCTCAGACCATTCTCCTTCATATATATGTTTAAAATATGTAAAATGTGTAGATGAAAGAATCAACAATGTCTCCTTAGACCACAAATCATCAACAATGTCTCCTTAGACTATTCCTGAATGGGTGGTGCCAAACTTGCAACGCCCTCGTTGCGGTTAGACCACCCTGGCTCTAATACCAAAAAGAAATACAATATAGAAGAAAGAGAAGAGAATGTATAAAAAACTTGAATGAGATAAATAACTCATTCACAACTCTAGTATTTATAGATAAAAAAAAGCAAATGCTCATATTACAAAAAAGAAAATTGAATCAAATCACAGCATATTCTATGGCTAGACATGTGCGTAAATAAAGTCAAAAACTATGATTCGTGGGTATCAAATCTCTGCGAATATGGTAAGTCATTCTATAATTTGTAGTTGTCATATCTCTGCTAACAAAGGTGGATAATTTTGTAAGTGTGGGAACAGGTTTCGAACATAGTTTGACGCTCAGTAGGGACAAGTGCTCCATAATTATACCAAGCCATAATGCACTTTTTCTTCCTTTTAATACAAAACCAATAATATTTACAGAGAAGGATAGTAAGAAAAGAATAGCAGAAACATAAGAAACTCAGAAATCCAGTTTGTAGTGAAGTACAATGTCTAAAAACTAAAGTTACAAGACAAGAAACCCATAACTCCTTAACCCTGAATTCCTAATCCTCCCATGGGGGAAAACAGCTTTGTAAGTGGAACCAATGTGGTAGCACCATCTTCGCAAAAAAATCAGCATTATCAATATTGGACCAAAAATCCCCCCTAATCTTTGGCTCCTGAAGAAGCAAAGAAATCCACAATCTAAAGCATGAGGGGAGATAAGTGACATTAGCTGACAAAAAAGGATCCCATTCATCTCACAACTTCAAGGTTGCCTCTATGAAGCAAATATGTAAACCCATGGTAAGGGCTTTTGCCAAGGCCTCTTATGAGAGCTAGACCATATTCTTTGATGCATTGATGGTGTTCACTATCTAAAGCATAAGGTGAGCTAGACTATGTATTTTTTAAGCATAAATTAAGTTAATGGTCTGAAGCATGACTTGTTATGTAATTATCGCATATCTAGAACTAATTCTAAGGGCAACTAAAGTTCAACCAGTAAAATACTATAAAACTAAGTTTATAATATAACCTAAATCCCTAATTAGAGGCTATTGCAGACTGATAACATTATCTACAATTGATATTTCAAATGAGCTACCATAATACAATTGTAGAACCACTTAAATCCACTTACCCATGTCAGTTCCTCCAAAGCATCCACTTTTCTTTTAGTGAAAAAGGCAAGCTGCATAAAAGGCACACATATATGCTCTTTAGTGATTCTTCTCAAGAAATGGTTATTAGTACCCTTAAAAGCAACTTATGCATGAAACCATTTGCAGAAGTAAGCCAACCCATACATGGTAATAGTGGTGATCGGGGGTCTCCACTTCTACTGGAATCTCAAGCAAGTTTCCATCAAAGCATCTAGATTGCCAAAAAAAAATAAGAATACTGAGATTATATCATCTTGAATAAAATAGAAGGAAAATTAGTTATATTAAAGAGTGTAATAACTTCTTAAAATAAGATTGTAAGCTGACTATAATATTCTCACAAAACTATCTCTTATCAATTATTCTTTTTCTCTTTTTTGCAGGGCTTTACCCAAGAAGGGAGCACTTCCAGATTTTCTCAATGGCCAGGGCTAAAGCCAGGTCAGAGAAGGGGTTTAAAAGTAATTTTCAACCAGAAATTGACACACCTCGGTTAAAACCTCACTGATTGCGTCATTGCCCCTAGCGCAGTGATATAAGGTGTCTCACAAAACTAGCTTTTATCAATTATTCTTTTTCTTTTTTTGCAGGGCTTTACCCAAAAAGGGAGCACTTCCAGATTTTCATAATGGCCTGGGCTAAAGCCAGGTCAGAGAGGGGTTTAAAAGTAATTTCAACCAGAAATTGACACACCTCGGTTAAAACCTCACTGACTGCGTCATTGCCCCTAGCGCAGTGATATAAGGTGTCTTCAAGTATTTACACAAAAAAGAAGCATATAGAAACTGGTACCACTTGCATCAATTAAATACAAGGTTTCTTAATTATTGCAGGCTGTTAGAGGATTTAAAAAGCTACACCCTAACAGTTTAAGCTTTAAGAGTAAATGGTGATCAATATGGTATCAGAGGAGGCAAGGGCTTGAGTTCAAACCTCACTGTCACCCTAATAAGTAAAGTTGAAACACATGTTGGACCAAAACAAGGCCACACATGAGAGGGCGTGTCAGAGGATTTAAATAGTTACACCCTCTCTAACAACTTAAGCTTTTAAAGTAGATGGTGGTTAACTTGGGCAGATTGGACAAGGGAGTATGAAAATACACATATAATGAAATAACCAACAAGCCAAACTACAGGCCCAAGAATTACAAAACACAATGTATCAAAATTAGGTGTCTATTGGGTGTCATATCATATATCATATAGTTCCCAAAGAGGTGCCATTTTTCATTGCTGATTGTGGATTTGATGATGCTCTCCTCCAAGGATTAACCAAATTCCTTTTGTTCTTATGTGTGTTATCAAGATTTCTTTATTGCTTTCACTTCTGTTCTCACAGCATAACATATCATCAATTTTCTTTTAGAAGAGAAGGTCAGCCACACAAGATACTAACAGAACATCTTTGGTCTCTGAAAATACTGAAAGCACTTGGATTGTAATGTCTGTCAAAGCCAGAAGAAAAGGTCAACCACAAAAGAAGATGGATACGAAGATCGTCAAAGAAAAAGGCGCAAATCTCTCAAAGCTCGATCACATATCTAGATTAAGGTAAGTTGAGACCATAGATATCAATTATAACCTAGGCATGATCTTTAGAAGGCTTTAAAATATGTTTTAATCTCATTTATCAAAAATGGGGTTTTTAATAAAGTGATTTAAAACCATGAACATCGATCAAATTGATTGAGATTTGTAGTAAAATTCCTATCGTATTCTAGTAAGCTTTGATCAAAAGCTCAATCCATTAAAAAACTATGGCCGCGTGTGTCAATCAATGACACCCTGTAGAACTACATTTTTGGAAACTATCTCAAATCAGACTTCTACTAAGATTCTATTCATCATACTACATAAATGGATCTTCTAATTGACTATATGGGGTTATTGTCAGTCTAGGATCTCGTTAGAGCTTTTACTCTTTACATATTACCAATAGAATTTATATATTTAGAGACAGAAAGTTTTGAGAATCAATATAGGGCTCTTATTAGATTACCACATTATATGTGATTGAGAGAATCAAAGTAAGGAGCAAAATTGAAACCACCAAAAAGAGCATCAACTGAGTTGTTTGTAAAGAACAAGTTCAACAGATGTCACCAGATGTGGGGATCGGAAGTTGATAGAGTGCATAAATGGATTAGCGGCTAAAAGGATCTTCCATAAGCCTGACTTGGGAAGGACTAGGTGATTCTAGGGTGGAAATTGGGAACTTAGTTTTAACCTCTTTCTCACATAGCTGATTTTAACCTCTCTGGATTAGGTCCGGCAGTTTTTCTCTTTCTTGAGTTTTCTACATAAAAATCAGGTCTCTACTCTTTAATTTTTGCTTTATATGTTTTTGTGGGTGCAATTGAGACTTCAATTGAACTAACTAGCTGGATTCCAAATTAAACTTAACGGTAATTTTAAACTTGGTTAATTTCAAATTAAAATCCATAAGACATATTCAAACCACCTCTAGGTCAAATTGATCTATGCACTCTGACATGATTAGAGCTTTGGGTAACAGTCTGTAGTACTTCCCAAAATCAGATGTGTGAACCATGAGTGCTACAACATCCTATTGTCCAGTTAATCTAGAAAATGCCAAAACACCATCGACTCCAAGAATATTAAAAAACAAAGATAAACATGGATTGCAGTCAAACTAAAACTTGATTTCTGAAACCAATTTCTTAACTTTCCCTCTATTTATATTTGCTTTTCCTTGAGCTTCTTATGATAGCATCAAGCCAAAACTTGTTTCACTCCTTTACTTCTTCTACACTCTCCTTCTATGTCACACACACACACACACACATATATATATAAACACACACACACAAACAATAAATATATAGTTGAGATATGTTTCCACTACTGTAGTTTTAAATGTACGATTTCGTTTGCATGTTAGTCAGATTTACTAAAATTAGCAAAATTAAATTAAATAACTAATAATTACTATTACCCTACCATGCCAACATCCTTTCTTCAACCAGAAAAGGAGAAAAAAAAAAAAAAAAAAATTGTGTCCTGGGTGTTTAAGTTTTTTTTTTTTCGGAAGGTCTGTGTTTAAGTAATTCACATTGTGCAATCCATAGGGAGAGTTGACATATATATATATATATATATATATATTCAAAGAGAGATCCACGTAAAGATATTACCTATGATTTATAAATCTTGCAACATTTCCATAATATGTTGCATCCAAACAAAGTGCATCTTCATCCTTTAAAACTCCTTCCGAACCCCAATCTGCATCAAGTAGCACAGGGTATGTATGTCTCAAATTGCCACTGCTTTGGTTATTCCTCTCGTATAATTCCATGTTGGTCAAAATTTCTCCAACATATTCACAGACAAAAGCACCTTTAGGCAATTCCTCAAGTGTTCGAAGACCCCATCCTTTACCATCATTGGTTAAAAACACCTAAAAAATAAAAGTAAATTTTAACAGTTACAAAACAAAATAATAGAAGACTGCTAAATTGAAAGAGCTAACGATGGTGTGGCACAAGTTCAAAAACTTCATGGTTGAATAACTTCCTTCTACTTTTTTGTCTAGGAAGTTGAGTGACTACGCCTAGCAAGTTATATAACTTCAGTGGTTTCAATTAGATGTCTTCACTACTGAAAAAATAGCAAAATATCAATGAATCACTTATTTTCCAATATTTAGCAAAGCATTTACTGAATTCACTAAGGAACCATTGCCTGCTTTTAGTAAGAAATGCATTCAGAACATAACATATATTTTGGGTTGAAAACATCTAACAGACGGTTGAAGCATAAGGGGGGGAGGGGGGGAAGAATTGCCAAACACACTAGCTCACCTGCAAATTGCAGGCAATACCTCGCTGTACAACACGATTCCCACACTGTAAGTTGCAACCACATTTTCTCCAGCACTCTTTGATAAACTTCCTCACTAAATGGCCCTTACATGGTTCAGGCCTGTACCCATTCTTAGCCCTCTCTAGTGGGCAATCTTCACAATAAAAGTTATAGTGTTTTTGAGGTTCTTGATTCATAGAAATACAAGCAGTCAGAAATTCTTCTTTCAGCAAGCCTTGGGGTGTGTAGGCAAACTCTCCCCCTGTGTCGCGAGCACATGCACAAGGTACAGAAAATGAAAGACAATCCCCCGAACAATCTGAACAGCAATCCTCATCCGCAATACGAGCCAGAGAGAAATGTATATATGCATTTTGATATATTGTATTTTGGGGTATGTAAATGAAATTTGGTACATGCTCGTTGCCGATTTCATCTATCAATGAAATTTTCACCTTTTCCATACCTTTTGCCATATCACTGATTCTACGAAAGGACCGCTTTTTACCATGAACTGTAGGTTGCTGCTCAGCAATCACCAAACTACGCGAACTTGAAGATCCAGAAAAGCTCAATTCCTTTTTGTTCAATTCCCTCCCCAAACTACCAGTTCTAAGAATTTCTCTGCTGTGCTCCCGAATGCGTCCATCGCAATCACCAGATCTTTTTACAAGAAATCTATCAGCAGAATCAGTACCCAGTTCCAAATAACTTTCACATAGTTCTTTCAATAACTTCATTACTGAAAATTGAGGCCCAACAATCTTGTACGATCTTAGATATTTATTCTCCAAGTATTTCACAACTGCATCAAAATTTGGAGTGTGGAAATTCGGTTGTCCAAGGGCAGAATTACAGTCCAAATATAGTTTCACTTTCACCTCTCCAAATGGTGATGAAGCAATATCAAAACTACCTTCAGAGTCTGTGCCATAATTGGCTGCTGTGCCATCAACTTTATTGCCATTATCCGCATTTTGGGTCATAAAATATTTGACAGAATCAACTACAGTTGAAGAACCCTCCAATGAACCTGGAAAGACAGGACAAAAACCAAGCCAGCAAGTCAGAAATGATTCAGTATACTTTGACTAATATATCATAGCCAATGCAAGTCCAATAGGAGAGTATTTGAAGCCGGGAAATAATTTCTTAGTTCTTTTATTTACATAAGTATTTTTAATAATTTCTTAGTTCTTATAATTAAACTTGTGAAGCTTTTGGTGAATTTCCTTGGATCAAAGAAAGAAGATAAGAAACATAGCGTGTTTCCTCTGAAGTTGACACAGTTCAAGCCACCGGCTGGCTATAGGAGCATAAAATAACTGTGTAGTGTGTACCACACCTTTTGCCTTGTTCAACTGAAGTGTTTGAATCGGCTTAAATCATAATGATCAACAGATTACCACCAATGAACAAGACGTCAGAGTACGTAGGGCTGCTGCCTTCACTCAGTTTAAGGTCAATTAAGCAAATATAATATTATTGTCATCTAGTTAACTGGAAGCTGCAGGGCAATGTTTGATAACAGGTAGGCAGATGCAACAATCAGGGATAAAGAGATGTAGAAGAGCACCGCTCAATGTTTTTGGCTCCTCAAAAGCTCTTCTATTTGCAACCCTTCTACCTTTGCTGTAACTATTTATTCACTGCAGCCATGGTTTTCAAATCGCGCCTTTAAGCCAAATTTTTCTATCTGAAGTTTGGGAGTTTTTTAATACCGAGACATTAGCCTAATCTGAATTTCAGTGGTTTTACGTTTAAATACTGAAAATTCTAGAATCAGGGACGCAGCTTTAATCCTACAAGCACAAAGACTCGTGAAAAATAGTTCTATTGTGGCTTTAGATTTCCATTTACATCCTCTTCACTGCGGGGTAAAGTAAAACAATAAACCTAAGAATTAGTCTGAAATTGAAAACATAATAATGATTATTGACAAATTTTTTTGGACATCGCAGAAATTATGTACACAAACATGCTATAAGTCTTATTATAGCAGGTCAAATTTAATTTATAGATAAAGTACCTGAATGGATCATCGATGTGGGTACTGCAAAATGTGGACGATTATCTTTAGGCATCTTTTCTTTCCGAATATGATCATAACCAAGTCCATCCATTGCTGGATTAGACAGAAATGCAGATGATGCTCTATCAGAAGATGATTTCCTATTACTGGGAACAAAGTGAGATGACATGGGATCCTTCCCTTTGTCATTAACGGGTGGCTGAAGCAAATGAGAACTAGATATACTTCGCCGGTCTTTCAGACATGATTGAGATAACTCCTCCACTTTTGGTAGAATTGAAGTTTGTGATATATTGTCCTCATCTAGATCTAACATTGTGTTTGCATTGTCCACTGTGGATGAAACCTGATCTTCCTGCTGTGCCACATGCTGTTTCTTAAATGGAGGTACCAACCCATGATGCACCATAACATCTTTCCTCTCATATTCCCTTTGCTATTCAGAAAAGATTGGGAGACCAAATGTATTAGAATACTTCAAGACTAATCAATTGGAAGATTGTGATCACATATTAATAACAATGCAGCCATGCAGTAAGCATAATTAATGGGTGACTTGAACCACTATTATGATAGCATCTGCAGGTGACAGCTAGTATGAATGCATTTATAAGTCTCTTCTCCTATCTGATGAGGATAGATTGTAAAATGGGAATAGCTATAACAGCACATCTATGTGGTTACAGGGCATAGATAGAAACAAATGAATTTTACTTGGTTAAGTTGAAAATGAAAGAAAAGCGATATAATACAAGAAAGTTTTAAATATTATAGAAACAGAGGGAATTATATAAACGACTAATTAAATATATTGTACTAAAAGAGTAAACCTTATCATCCCCAGATTCAAATATAGCATCAGCAAGAGTACGATAGTTATCCTCCTCAATAAGTTCCCATCTTTTGTCATACAATCTAAGAAGGTTCTTGAGAACTGGTTTCACGGTTTCTGCAGAAATGCCCAAGTCATTCATTGCACTGAAGGCCTTTGCAACTTTTGGATTGGGTGCCATCAATTATCCAAAAGCTTGCTACCTGATTATGGTATCAATTTGGCAGCAGCTACTTGTTTCTTTCTAATGCACACTCCCCCGCCCATAAAAATGGTACCTACATTTGCCAGGCTTATAAGACATCCACAGCATTTGAGAAGAGTTTATGGAATTTATTAATTAGTTACAAATAGGTGGAATAAAGATGTTCTACTAAAATGACATATTTTCCAGTTTGTTTCTGAGGCATTTAAAGGTATGTTTCCCTCGTCAATAATTCCTTGAAAGAAAAAGAGTTGGAGCAAAAAACAATTAACAGCAATATAAACAAATAGATTCATCACTACTATAGAACTGATTGTTTTTCACATTACAAATCTGTGAGCGCGTGTAATAAGGATGAAATGAACTCATGTAACGCAATTATGCAAACACATCAATAAATTGGAAACCACGATTGCTGCCACAAATAGCGTACACTACGGACCATCATCACCATCTCAAATAGCAAAATACCACCACTCCAAAAGCATAGATACAGAGAAAGAAGCACATGACAAGACAGAGTAATATACCCATGTCTGTTTTTATTATAATAGCAGTTAAGGCTATATACAGAGCACAAGGGCCTTGATTCAAAAGAGTATGCTTTTACTTGAATTTTGCTTAACAACTTAAATAAGTGCAAGAATCTGAATACTACTTATATTCCTGTCCCACTAGTGGTTTAAAACCACCCAATCATTACCTATTGACTGCTTCAACTCCTTGAATACCTACAACACCCCTATTCCCTACCCCTCTTTTCCAGCTGCACAACATCCTGTGACCAATCACCCTCACAGATTCCCAAACAACTGCTTAAGAAATTTTTTGCCTCCAAACATTGAACTCCAATAGCAATATCTGGCAAGTTCACTATCGTTGTAATTAAATATGTAATGCAAGTGTTACCACCAGGAACAACTGAATTAGAATCCTGAGGATTCTTTATGTGATCTTCAATTATTTTAAACCCCAAGATGCTGATCTTGACAATTTATTGGGTTCTGTGGTTGATTGAGCAGCTGTACAGTACTGTGTTGGACCTGGTGGATTGGTTGTGTGAGTAAGTTTTGATGTTGGTAGCAAGGCGGATTAATGAGCTGGTTATAAGAGTCATTGTAGTACATAGGGTAGAGTTGGTTTGCATTTGAGTATATGGCATTATGGCTAAATAACTAATTGACTCTAGGAATGTTTGCACACTGTACATCGGTGGTTTTATGAGATAATGTTGTTTGGGTAAAACTTTGACCAAACAATAGAGCAAAAAGACAGAATGTTAGAGGGACAAAACTACAAACGCTAACATTAACATATTTCTTCTACTTTAAATTCATAAAGATCATGACTGGATTCTTCTAAAATATGGAATGAATTGTACTGAAGACAACCTAAAGCACTCCAATAAATGCAGACACAAAGATACTCAAAGACTCCATTTAGATCTTTGAGAGAACGAGGGAAAGATTTTGTCATTCTTTGAAAATCCAAACAAATATAAGAGCCTAAAGATTTTGTTTTAGGGCTACTAACATTAATAGAAGAGTTGTGCTATACAAACCAAAATTCATAAGCCAACTAAACTCTCCTGATTTAAGTAATTGGCAAATCTTCATCACAAGTGAGGCCAATCCACATTTTAAATTCACAAGAGCTCTTTTTAGGCTCTGTTCGGCTGCATAAAATTAGAGCCTTGGAATTGGAATTGGTAGAATTGGAGGAGAGAAAAGCAAAACAAAATTTTCTCCAATTCCACCAATTCCAATTCCAATTCCAATGCTCCAACTCATGCAACCAAACATAACCTTAATGTCATTAGCTAGCTCACTCAAACTACTTGGTAGAATTCCATGAAAGAACTTTGCATTATAAATGATATCTTCATTTTATATATAATTAAACATGAGTGATAAAAAAAACAGCTCCTAATATATGATTACATATTTATAAGCAAATCTATCAAATGAAATAAATTACATTAACACAAGAATATGAAGTAATATAATGCCAACCAAAAGAGTAAACATATATGTAAATAACAAGCACTTCATTAAGAATATTACACGCCACACCACCAAAAAGGTTGAAAACAAAATATAAGCATCACAAATAAAGCCATTAGAAGATGTTAGACGTCACCACATAGTTAAACATACTATGATAAATGCCGCGAAACAAGAACACAATCAAGAGAAATTGACACACACCACACAAAGAATACAAAGATTTATGTAGTTCAACATAAAGCCTATGACCACAATGAACATCGAGATTTCACTATGTAAAAATAGGAGATTAAAAGTTTCAGCCCCCAAACCCTCTCTCTTTATCTCACACTCTTTATTGCGGTTTTTAGGCCTAGACGCCCTTATATACCAGGGTACAAGAGAGTTTTAGAACCAAGTCCACAACCAACAAGAGAAAATTGAAGGCTAAAATTGAAGGCTGAAACAAAATTCGGGTCACAACTTCACAAAACATTAAAGCAAATCATTTCGAGGAATCAATGCACAAACAATTTTATTTTATTTTCACACCGGGTAGCTAGTATAAATATATGAAAATTGATAGTTTTTTTAATCTAATATTAGTTTCAAACCATGCACTCATCAATTTCTTTAAATGTTCATCTAAGAGTACACAATAAAACATAAATTAGATAGAATATTACTTTCGAATAAGATAGAATATTACCTACCTGATTCTCAAGCGTTTGAATTGATTCATGAGTGTCTCTATCGATCCTTTTTCCTCTTTGATCCAAATAGTAGATAATGTAATTTTTTTCCTATTTGAAACTCACAAACCCAATTTGCCCTGTAAGAAAACCAATCAGAAATTGTTATAACCAAAAACTTAATCAAGAAATCGACAAAAAAGTAAACACACACCACACAACCAAAAATTTAATCAAGAAATCCACAAAAAAGTAAACATGCTCCACACAAAGAATACAAGATTTCACCATGGGAAAATAAAGAAGATTAGAAGATTCAACCCCCAACCCTCACTATTTCTCTTTCTTTTCTCTTGCTATCTTATAACACACACCAAACCCTAAATGCCCTTATATACTTTACAAGAGAGTCCTAGAACATGGTCCACTACCTGAAACTAACAACATTAAGAAAGCTATGATAATAATAATAAACCTAATCACTAAAAACTACTAAATACCAGCATTAAGTTTTGATGATTGGGTCGTTTCGCGATGGGTCTACACCCAAAAAAAAAAAAAAAAAAAAAACCCAATAATCCGCCGTAATGCAGAAAAGATAATAACAGTAATAGCAATTATCCAAAGCTTATATCAATTTATTGATTATTGATTTAAATTTACAAAAATATCCTTCAAATATAAGTAAACGAAGATATTAATTTAGTGGTTATTTCATATGAAGCAACAAAAAATCTAACGAAATAATTAAAATAACAAAATTTATTTATAAAATAAACAAGTGTTGAAGCTAAAAAATTAGAAACGGTGAGAAACTAAGAATAACAAAACAGTGGCGTAAAATAACAAAATAAAACATCTGTTGTAACATATAAATGTTCTAAAAGATGTGCAGGCGTTATATATTAATTATGGGTCTTGTTTCAGATGATGATTAGAAAATGCAATACATAGATTTTCTTTCTACAGGATGCCCAAAATCCACCCTAAAATCAAAGGTGTCATCGTGAAAAAACTACTCCAGAAGTGTTCAACACCTCATAAAAAAAAAAAACTTATAATGTATATAACAGAGCAAATGCTCTGTTTGTCTGCCGAGAAAACAGAGGAAAAAAGGAACGGGCACTAAACCCTTGATAGAAAGTTGAGAATGGTTCTAGTTCTTGCCTTTTTCAACCGTATTCTTGTCTACCAAGCGAAAAATTAAGAGAATGAAAACGTCAAACTACCTGTTAGCTATAACCTCATTGAAAACTGAACTAGAAAATGCAAGAAAAAATACCAACCAGAGAAGAATTAAGCGAGAAAATCAAATGGTAGAAACAACACCGCCATTGCACGACGCGCTTTTGGGGGAGAATATCGTGTCTGAAACAGAGTTGTACAACAGCACATATGCTTTTTCGCAGAGCGTTACAGATGTGTGTGATATATGTGTGTTTTGTCTTTGTGTATACATAGATGCAAAAAAGAGACTATGTATGCCTATAGAGACTATATATATATATATATATATATATATATATATTAGAGAGAGAGGAGGTTAAGAGTGGAACGCAGAGTTTGCAGAGCATATAAAACAGAGTGAAGAATACGAAACGTGAGTGGTTATCAGATGCGACATTGTAAAAGTAAGTTTTTAAAGGTCTTGACACGTGGATTAAATCTATTGGGGGATTGAGAATAGTTAGTTGGACTTAGTAGTGATTTGTAGTGTTGAGATTGGATGAAAGGTGGGTGGTATATGAGATTGTGCGCGTAGGATTATTGCCCCACTAACGATTTCGATATCCGAACCTGAATTGGACAAGGGAAGGACCCGGCTTTGGGATCTGCCTCGGCGTATGGCTTGACACGTGGATATTCTTTATTGGTTTAACAAGCTATTATAGTGGGTCCCATTAAGATAAATGCAGTGGCAATTCAATTTTTGCTATTAAGACAGTTTTGTAATAGGAAGTCATCAACTCTTGGCATTAAATATATTAATTAAAAGATGTATTAAATAATTTATTTGATTTTTTATATAATTTGTTGCATAATTAATTAATTAAAAGAGTATGTCTAACAATTCACTACAGCTATTCTACAGAAGAATTATTTCTCAAATTTTTAATATCATAATTGCCCCCATATAAAGACATGACTCAATCAAATTATTTTTTACCTTTCCTCAAAATTTAAATTTGGTTCAATCTCCAATTACAACTGTGGGATTCCTTTACAATTCTAGGAGTTGCATTTTCTAAGTTTTGCATTCTCGTTTTTCTAAGTTGAATTCGTTACAAATTGACACATGACATTTAAAATCTATCTACTGCTGGTGTTAAACCACGTCAACTAATTTAAAAAAAGTTTGAAAACCGCATTGTTTTGAGATAAGAAAATTTTACCTATTTTGAATTAAAAAAAATTCGCCATATTCTAACAACGTTTAACGCAGTTATCTCTCCCTCATCTTTTCCAAAAAAAGATCCTCCCTTGCGCCAAAAATGAATGTTTTTTTGCCATGGAATTAAGATGGACGAAAAATGTGATTGTAAGACATGCAACATTTGCTGGCAATAGCAATGGTTGGAAAAGAATATATATATATATATATATATATATATAAGTATAGATATGATGGAGTTAAGAAAATACCACCAAAAGCCCTTGTTTAAGATAAGAATCGCGACTTGTTTAAGATATGAATAAAGATGAGAGAGATGGAGAATCTTTTTTTTGGAAAAAATAAGGGAGAGATAACAACGTTAAACGTAATTAGATTATGGTGAATTTTACTTAATTTAAAAGGTCTCTCCCTTAAACGTAGTTATAGTATGGTGAATTTTTCTTAATTCAAAAATGTGCAGTTTTTTAACTTTGAAAAAAAAAAAAAAAAAATCTTATCTCAAAACGGTGTAGTTTTCAAACTTTCTTTAATTTAGTGGACGTGGTTTAATACCATGAATAGATAGATTTTAAATGTTACGTGTCAATCTGTAGTGAATTCAACAGAGGATAACTTAGTATTTATTTAACTTAGAGGATCCAAGTCCACAATTCTAACTCCTTTATTTCATTAATGTTTTCTCTCTGATTTTCTCTTAGATTATAATTTGATGAAGCTAAGTGTATATTGTGTTATGGATATTTTAATAAAAAATATAAATAGTAATTAATATAATTTATTATATTATTATTATTATATGAGTTACGATATTTATATTTATTATATGATTTAAATAATATTTATTAGTAAATTATTTCTATCATTATTTCCATCATTATGTTACTTAGACGTTACATATTTACTATCTATATATATATGGTAGTGGTGGTAGAGGAAGAGGAAAGTAGAGTGATATTTGATAGAGAGAGTAATCTAAAATATGGAGAGATATATTCCTATCATATTCTTTCTAATATTTGTATATATGAGTATAAATGGGTGATGATACATGAATGGGTGAGATTCATATAGAAGTATTATATATTATATTTTATGTATTGAGTTTATTGGCAACGAGACACATATAGACTTGGACTTAGTCTTTCTGTGGTCGTGCACATGGAGGAGACGCCGCTGTGAGCTGATTGGGTTGTATCTTAGAGTTGACTAGTTTCACCAATACCCGCACGAAGGGGAGAACTATCAACTTTAAGTCAATGTGTTTACACATGCCTCAACAATCAAGCCATCACTTTCTTACCTATTTTATTATTATTGTTTTACTTCTTAATTTATATTATCGAGCTAATATTAATATTATATTAATATGAATTATTTATCATGTTAATTTCTTTGTCATCATTATATTCATGTTCATTGTTGTATCTTATTATTCAAGTGATGTATTGTATAATCAAAGTATTTTATTTAGGCAATTGATTGGGAGTAATCGTTCATTCTCTTTAATCATTGTGTATAAAAATGTTGTGTTTTATATTTTCTATAATTATGTGGAATTTTCACAACAGTCTAAAGTTGATAGTCCTATGCTATAAATAAATAATATACTTTTATATAAAGGTATTGCTAAAAAAGGTTTATGCTAGGCATTTACTATTTCATATTTGTGAATTCTGTTTTCCTCGGACCTTATACAAGAAAGGAAATATAGTTATATCTATGTATATAATATATGATTGTAGGCATGAGTTTTATGGCCTGGTTTGGATATCACTTTTGCATTTACTTTGAAAAGAAATTTTCTATATTATAAATTACTGTAAATTTATTTGTTTTGTGTACGTTGCTAGT
>JAOTQH010000014.1:485224-498427 GCA_025631255.1 Cornus kousa | reverse complement strand
CCCTATTAGGTCTTGTTGTTTTGTAGGATGCGTTCCCCTTTTGAACGCTTTTCAATACATATTTACTTATCAAAAAAAAAAAATGTGGCTGACTCCTTTCATATGCGATGCAAGGATGATGATGATGATGATAAAGTAAATGGAAGTACAGGACAACAAGAGGATATATACACTGAAAATAGCTAAACGACTTGTTTAGGCTCTTTCACTATGGTCACTTGTTGTGAGAGATTAGAGATTTGTCAGATCTGGCGAGAATGGATTTAATGTGATCTTCAGATCAGCTATGAGAAGGCAGATGGTCTATCCGGCACATTGGGGAGGGAGAATTATCCGTGCTACCTATCAGTGGGCCCCCTTTTATCCTGTGAGTTCTTATGAAGCTTGGGTGGACTCGGTGTGCCTCTTCATTTGGGATTTTGTCGTGTTGTAGTTTTCTTCTTTTTTCCAATGAAAGATGCCTAATTGTTCTTTGTACTTCTTTCCCCTTTCTTTGGTGAGAAGTTTTTAGTTTCCTGTAACAGAGAAAGGGTAGTAATAGGACTCAAGGAAACAGTAATAATACTGTATTCTCCATATTGTTTTAATAAATGAAGGTCGAAACTGTTATAAGCATCCAAACATGTGAGATATTGCTGGACATGAATATTGTGTCGAATAGGAGTTTGACAGACTTCTCAAATTGGGAGTAGTGTCCTAGATATCATGGATGATCCTTGATTATTTTCATTTAACTGTATTGTTTTCTAATTTATGGGGCATAAATATCTTTTTAACATAACGTGATTGGAACTGGATGTGTATTTAGAGCCATAGATATGTTGTAATAGTGGTCGTCAAATTGTGTATTGAGTTGACCATCAGTTTTTGTATTTTGCATATTGGGTATCGCTAGGTATGGTATCATTTAGTAATGGGATCCACATTTGATGTGCACATATCATATGCAGAAATTAGGTGATATTTCAGTTTTGTTACTCTTGTAATCTAGACAAAATCTGGTACTGGCATTTGAACAAAATCTGACTATGTTTTTCATAATAGTGTTCCATTTTTTCCCTTCAGGACAATTGCATCTGTAGAACAAAAAAACATGCATCCTTTAACTATATAATAATTAAGTCCAAAAATTTCAACTTACAAAATCCAACATTTAATTATTTTTCCTTCAATGCAAAATTCTGTGTAGTTTGGATATGGTGAAAAGGTAATATGTAATAATTAGGCTCTCTTTAATGTAAAGTATGATATATATATATATATATATATATATTAAAGCAGTATTAGTTCCTGAGTATCAATTTTGCATTTTTTTTCTTTTATATTTTTGAAGGAAGAGAGAACTCCTGTTGTATAAAGCTCAAGATCAAATTTCTTAAAATTGTTTACCCATCAAATAAAACATATCCAAAGCAGTCAACTTTGGCATAAATGTATTAGATGTAACATATTTTGGATCTTAATTCTTAAGATATAGTCAAGAGTTATTCCACATCTAACTCTCCAATAGGTTGTAAGAGCTTTTACATCTTGCATTCTATATATGTGGTTTAAACACTTGTGGGTTTATTTTGTAGCTTTTATTTTGTTTTCTTAATGAATCTATGCCCTTCTAGGACTGAGGGAGCAACAAACTCAACTTGGCTCAGCTCAAATAACTTATAATTATAACCACTTTGGGTTGCCTATCCTCCTCCTTCCCCTCCTCTTTTATTATTCTTATTATATAATATTATTTTTAGCATTATTGAGCCATATCCTTCAT
This sequence comes from Cornus kousa, assembly GCA_025631255.1. NCBI lineage: Eukaryota > Viridiplantae > Streptophyta > Magnoliopsida > Cornales > Cornaceae > Cornus > Cornus kousa. The sequence goes on along the minus strand of JAOTQH010000014.1, from coordinate 496,662 downwards.
CTGGTTGTAGGCCATTATGTCTTTTTCTTTCACCAATTTTTTTGTTTCTTTAGGCTTTTCTTCAACTTGAATATAGTGCTTATCTTTATTTCCCACTTGCTAGTTCCAGGTGAAAAGAAAAGAGTTTTGTGTAAGGTAGACGTCGAATAGTAAGCTGCTGGTCTCATGGACATAAATAAGGAACAAAAGTATTGGTAATTAGTATCTTTATAAGTAGAATTATTCTTTCACTAATTTAGTTAAATATGAACATCTTTTGCCTCTTTAAGGTGTAATTTACTGTTTCAGATAGGTTAGCTCTAGTATCACAATTTGATGCAGGATGACTGCTGCTGATCCTTGCACATTTTTCTAAGCATATGATGAAACCCAACTGTTTATAGTCTTGTGATTTCTCTCTAAACAACCTATTGCAATTGAAACAGGTGATTGAAAAAAAAAAAGGTAGAGAATAAAATGCCTTGGTTAATATGAATGATATTATAGACAGAAATTATATAACTCATAATATTTAAAAATCAAGAAGAGCGTATGAGTTCTTGAAAGAAGATAAAAGCAACTGATGAACCTCTAGCCTAGTTCTCTATTTGTATTATTGCTTTGCTTTTTCCTACTAAATTCATCAGAGAATTTTGGACAAACTATGTAGTGAAGTTCGTGTATATCTAAGAAGCACGGATACAGATTTGGGACATGGATACTATGCGACACGGACACGGACATAGCAATACGACAAATTTTAAAAATTTAATATATGGTCATGGTAGGGATATGACCGACTAATATATATATCTATATATATATATATGATCCTATATTTAAAGAGTAATAATATTTTTCATCAACCTAACAATGAATAATTCACAAATCATATTATGTAACAAGCTATAAAAATAATTAGTTTATTGTTTAAGAAACTACACTATTAAATCTACTCCATAAACCAATTTTTTTAAATATTTATGTTATGACTGCCATATAATTAAAATTGCTCAAAGAAATGTATTTACATTTTAACCCATCTTTCTTTTTAAAAGTAAAACTCCCTAATAATGCGACACGTGTGCCGTAAATGTTCCCATGGAGTGTCTGTGCCATGTCCGCAAATAAAAAAATTCAAGATACGTCTTTTGGTGTGCCCGATACTGACTCTTTTCCCTTTTGGGCATGTCCGTGCTTCGTAGGAGGGAATTGAATAGGCTATCTCACCAAATTATATAGAAGAGATTGGATATGTGACATAGGAATTTTGGTTTAAAACTCAAAATTGGACATATTTGTTAATCCAAACACATTTTATGTCAAATAAATTCGTATTTCCTCATACTTTGTGCTCTTGATCAATATAAATTGTCATTCCTATTTCTATTTGCTTGTATCTTAGCAGATTCTTCTGTTTTAAGGCAATTACCCGCTTAGTCTCTGACATAAGTTATGCAGGAATGGGGCTCTGACCTGGCCAAAGAGAACACTCGTAATTCTGCAACAGTGAAGTACACGGACTTTTTGTTGGCAACAGCCTCGGGAAAGGTTGAAGGAGTAAAAGCTCCTGGTAAACTTGCAACTCCTTTTGAGAAAACAAAAGTTGCAGCTTACACTCTTGGTGCTATGACTCCTTGCATGAGGCTTTATGCCTTTCTTGGCAAGGAGCTCCAAGCAATTCTAGATCCTGATGGAAGTAGTCACCTCTATAAGAAGTGGATTGATAGTTATTCATCTCAAAGTTTCCAGGTCAGTTGTATGGGTACTGAGCATTACAATTTATTTTTAGTGGTCAAACTGAAACACTTTACTGGTAACAGTTTCGGAGGAAAACATTACTCCAATTATCTTATTGTTTGAATTTAGGCATCAGCTCTACAAACCGAGGACTTGCTGGATAAATTAAGTGTCTCTTTGACAGGCGAGGAGCTTGACATCATTGAAAAACTGTACCATCAAGCAATGAAACTTGAAATAGAGTTCTTCTCTGCTCAGCCACTGGTTCAGCAAACTGTTATCCCTCTGTCAAGAGTGCATAATCCTGAAGAACGTCGTCTTGCAATATTCTCCGATTTTGATTTGACGTGCACTGTTGTTGATTCATCTGCCATTTTGGCGGAGATTGCGATAATAACAGCACCAAAATCTGATCAGAATCAGCCTGAAACTCAACTTGTTAAAATGTCATCAGCTGATCTGAGGAACACATGGGGAGTTCTTTCCAGACAATACACAGAAGAGTATGAACAATGCATTGAGAGCATTATGGTCAACGAGAAAGGTATGGTACTTGAGTGCATATCTTGTATGATAGCTTAACTCTTAATTCTACTTTACAGTGTAAAGATGTTCTAACAAGCAAATATTTAAGGTTTCCGAGATGAATTAAATGCTTAAAAATTTATAAATTGATTTTTTTTGGCAGCTGAGAAATTCAACTATGAAAGTCTCCATAGAGCACTTGAGCAACTTTCGGATTTTGAGAAAAGAGCAAACTTAAGAGTGATTGAATCTGGGGTGCTCAAGGGTCTGAATCTTGAAGACATAAAACGGGCTGGAGAACGTCTAATTCTTCAAGATGGTTGTACTAGTTTCTTCCAGAGCATCATAAAGAATGAAAAGCTGAATGCAAACATCCATGTGCTTTCTTATTGTTGGTGCGGTGACCTCATTAGGTCAGCCTTTTCATCAGGTATATTCCTTATTTACTAGAACCATGAAATATGGAAGTTTGGTTTATGCATTTTCCCTTTATGTTAGGCTTTAATTATTTGCTTTACACCTGCTCAAATTACTGGTTGTTGTTGAACCACTTCCTTTTCTTCGTGTGAATAGAATCTGTTGGCAACTTGTTATATTGATTTCTTTGTTGTTAATACTTGATATCATGTTGAAAGGGTCACATAAATTTATTATCTTCTTTCAAGAACAATATTTGATGACTTGTAAATTTGTTTGATTACATTAGTGTTTGTATGTGCCATTTGCTTTCAATCACATCATCATCATCTTTACCTTTGTCCAATATGAATGTGGTCGGCCATCATCATTCACTTTCAATCATGCATTTAAAATTACATTTTATTAATAGCATGCAGTATGCCATTTTTATATGAGGAATTATGTTTAGTTAAACCTCATAACTGGACAATTTTTTGAATAGCTCTTTTGTGTACACTTGAATGATTTATCGTTGACCCTTATAGAGGGCGTTGGCATTAAGCCCCCTTTCTAAATGGGGTTTTCAGGCCCTTTTGAACATGTAGTTTTGGTGACTTTATGAGGATTCAAGAGTGCGATTGTGATGCATTTTCTGCTTTGGGAAGCCTGCAGAACTCAAGGTGGATTTTTCTAGGTTTATCTGCTGATTGCTTGATCCTAAGCCGATTCTACACTTTTCTTAGACCCTTCATCGAGTGAATGATTGTGGCAATATATAATTGTTGGAAATATGATGTCCTCTACATGATTTAGATCATAGTATTGGGTTATTTAAGTGTTTCAGTTGCTTTTTAATGTGTATTAAGAGTATCGGAAACATAAAAGGAATGAAGAACCATGAAAAATTTTAATTATGAGGAAACCACTAAAAAACAATGATATATGTTTTGAACCCAATCTGTCAAATTTTATTGTTTTAAATTTTTTTTTTATTTTTTTTATTTTTTATTTTATTATTATTATTTTTTATCTTTGTTATGTCACCTAGAAAGATATTTTACTTATTGTGGACTTTGTATAGGTTTTAAGTCAAAGTAGGAAGAAAGTACTTCATATTGTGAAACATATAACACTTTGTGGTTTAGCTTGAGAGTGTAGTTTTTTTCTTTTGGCATTTTGTATAGTTGTATTCGGGCACGCTCTCCTTTTGAACCGTCTTTAATGAAATCTTACTTGTATATATATCATGGTTCGCAGTCGTGGTGTAATAGACTCGGGCAAATATCGGTGTAAACCAGCCGAATCAGCCAGTTCATGGAGGTGTGTAGTCAGGGACGGAGCCAATTAAGGACCAGGAAGGGCACGCGCCCCTCCTAGATTTTCTCCCTCTCTTATATTCCATATATATTTTATAATAATATATATGTTTTTTAATGAAAATATGGAAAGTGCCCCCTCTGAATTTTCTCATTCTCCGTAGAATTCTATATATGTTTCATATTTTTTTATCCTAAGTTGTTTCCTTAATCCTTATATTCTATATCTAATATCTATAAATTAATTTCATTCCAAAAATATTATTATCTCTTTCTATATATATATACTCATAAATATTGACTTATATACATGTATAGTATATTATAAATATATGGTATGGTATACAATACTATAATGTGCCCCCTCTGAAATTTCTTTCTGGCTCCGTCCCTGCGTGTAGCGGTATCGGACCCTTGAAAAAGGGTTACGAACCGGCCGATATGTCGTTTATCGGCCGGTACAGCAAACCATGATATATATAAATAAACAAAAAATGCAACTACTAGTCAAACAGTAAAACAATAAAGAAAGAATAGTCAAATATTTGGACGTGTTTGTTCAGTTTTCTTATAATAGTTTTTATTTATTGTTATTGTTATTTTTTCAAAGAACTAAAAAACGGTTCCAAAATTCTTTATTTGTCAGCTTTTCTAAAATTGAGTAAAAAACAGTTCTTTTAAAACTGTTTTCTGTTTTCAAAGTTTTTGAAAGCTGTTTCCAAAACCGAATTAAACAAGCTATTTATATCTCATTGATTTATGATTTCTCACTTCACCATAAAAAAGAATGGTGTGCAATTTCTTGATGATACTATAATTTTATATATTTGTAAAATATTCATGTTAAGTGAAAAGGATAATAGCATGAAAATAGTCATACTCAGTTGATAGATTTATAGACCTTGTTGTTATAGTGTCCAAATAAGTAGATCTAACCTCCAATATGAGTTTGGAAGGCTTGGAAGACAGTAGAATAGGTGGAACGGTACAAGTTGAACAAAGGGGAATAAATTCTATCTTTTTTTTCCCTTAACATTGTTGTTCTTCGTGGTTCTACAATGGATTTCTGATAATGGTTTTATAAGCTCCAGGACCATCAATTGATGTTTTATATGCTATATAGTACATATCATTTTTATGGTCATCGTTGCATTTGTGAGGAGTGTAGGAGGTGTTTCTCATCTTGCTAAGGAAGAATTTCGTTGAGAATCTTGTATACTTTGTGGTGTGGTGGTAGTTCCTGTCACTGTTTGGTGCGACTGCAAAAGGAAGCACTGATGTCCACAGTTGGTAATTTGTGTGGATGCAGATTGTTGTATTCAACATTTTAGGAGGAGTCATAATTATTTTATGGTTTTAGAGCTGGTTGATGTGATTGCATTGGTGGTAGCGGTTCAAGTTATTTGGTTTTGATTGTTGTTGTTTGGTACTCTAATGGGGTTTTCTTCACACTTCAGCGTAGTGTTGTTTGATTTCTCTATAGAGGGAACTGGTGTCAGGAGGGGGTGTAAAGCTTATTTTGTTGCACATGCAGCTTTAGTTGACAAGATCCCTGAAATCTTGCAACTCATTATCAGATTGGTATTATCATATTGTCTGTGTTTTGAGAGTCTGCTAATTAGGTTCTGCCAGTCGTATTTGATTCCTATACTCTTTTTTCTGGGGTGTTGTGGTCTAATTTTGCCTCTTGTTGCATTTTTGTTCAATGTTCTGCCTTCCTAGAAGAGAGAACAATTCTTTCCCATGGTGCTTATTTTCTGTTTTTCTTTATTCCCTTCCCACTTTTGTGTCTGTTTTTGTTGCTGTGACCATTAAAAGAGAAACAAAAGAACAAATCCATTAAATTTTGGCAATATCAGCCCATGGGTCTTGTTGAAGACTCATAGCACAAGACTCCCACTTTACACGGATCAAAAACAGATGAAAAGAAAAAGTCTAAAAGATAACGAAAACCTGATGAGAAGTGAACTAATTTTCTGTCTACTGTTTTCCAATAGTGAATTCAATTATTAGAAACTTTACTTTGGGCCATTGCTCAATCATAATGATTTCTGCAGTATATAAGCAAATTGTTCTCTCCGTGCTGTTCTGAGTTTTTAGCAGGTGGGCAGTTTTCTTCTTTTTCTTCTTTAATTTATATTTCCTTCTTTGTTTTCTATTTTTCTTCGTGATTAGGTTGGTTTATCTTATTTGTTCCTTGTAACCCTGGGACATGATGTCTCTCAAGTAGCTGATTGTGTATATGTGCCTGACAATTGTTGGATAATCTCAGCTGCAATCCAGCTATTTTATTTGTTCCTTGTAACCCTTAATGTTCAATGGTTTGTTCTTGTTTCTTTGGTCTCTTATTGAAAGAAGAGAGTTGTTCATTGAAAGAATTTCTACTGTTTCATACTATTGCATTTTTTCAAATGAACTTTGCAATTTTTGTAGTATTTATTGGTCTGATAATGATAAGTTCTTTACTTGTTTTATGTTGAGCAGGGGGTTTACATGTATTGGATGTACATGCAAATGAATTTACTTATGAAGAATCTATATCGACCGGAGAAATTACTAAAAAGGTCGAGTCCCCCATTGACAAGGTTCAAGCTTTTAGTGATATCCTACAAAAATGTGGCAATGACAGAAAGAACCTAACAGTTTACATCGGAGACTCTGTGGGTGACTTACTTTGTCTACTCGAGGCAGATGTAGGCATTGTGCTTGGGTCAAGTTCAAGCCTAAGAAGATTGGGGAGTCATTTTGGTGTTTCTTTTGTTCCATTGTTCCCTGGTGTGGTTCAGAAGCAGAAAGAACATACTGAAGGAAGTTTTAGTTGGACGGGGCTATCAGGCGTTCTTTACACGGTTTCTAGTTGGGCTGAAATACATGCTTTCATTTTGGGATCATAGTGTCAACTTTTTGTGCCCCCATGAAGCCAGTGTTAGGAAAAATTAAGGAATCGTCTTATATAATAGAACACAAAGATATGAGTTGGTGGCTGATTTTATTATGGGCCACGGGTCAGCTCTTCTTCCCTCTTCTTGTTTTTCTGCAGGGTCTTTCATTCAGAGATGTAAATGTGCCATTCTTTTGGCCGCGTATGCCAAGTAGGGTACTTGCAGTTTCCTGTTGTTTCTTCATTTTCTCACCAGCCTTTTTGTTTCCTATTTGTTGACGATACTGTTACTAAAATTTTGAAATGTACTTTGTGCAGGTATTGAGAGGTTTCGTGCCCGTCCTATCATTTTCATTTTTCAAATGACGTTATATACTTTTGCTCTTACAGGTTTCTGCCATTTGATACTGGAATGACAATTTATATAATACTACAATATTGTATGGATTTTCATCTCCAATGATATTGAAAGAGATAAGTTCCTTTCTTGATCCTGCAGCTCCGTTTGTGAAGTATTAAGAATTGTGTTATGGTTTTATTCAGTGATGATAATTCTATAATTTCAATAATCTCTCCTTTGTTTTGATGGCTTTCTGGAGAAGTTAATTTAATTATCATTTAGCGAGCGTTGGGTTTGGTTTAGCTAAATTTTCTTAGATATGCGATCGAATATTTTATCGTTTAAAGTTTGAACTGAGACCAAACTAAGCCTGCATGCTGCCTGATGAAGTCAGTCATCATCCCGAAACATACGATCAATCTTTAGAGAATTGAGTGGTGTATGCTGGGAAAGATTGATATGATTTTATTAACGGGCTAGTAGTTTAACAGTATCAGCCTCTTACTTTTCAAAGGGAGGTCAGGAGTTTAAGTCTCAAAAGAAATAAGTGTGTGCGAGTACCAATTGTAAAAAAAAAAAATCGATATGATTTTATTTATGCACAATAATTCATAATTGCATTTCAGCTTCTGGATATTCTTGTTATGTTGGTAGTGTGAGGTTTCATTCAACTCATCTAAACATGAAGTCCCCTTAGGCTGTGTCAACCTCTTGCATAGTTTTGATATAGTATCTTTTTGAGGTTTTATTACAAACTATGGGGTTGTTACACATAATGCCACCATTTATGTGTGTGTATATATATATTTGGGTGACGAAGAATCAATCACTTCGGAATCTAGGATGGTTTATATATATATAAAAGCCTTTATTGCAAATTTTCTTTCAATGTGTCCTAAGTTGCTTATGTCCAGCATTTATCGTATGTTAAAATTCAAGAAATAAAATTGAAAGGAGAAAAGGTTAGAGAGATTGGAGAAGGATAACAACTTTTTATATTAGAGTCATCAAGATAATTTTAAAAATAAAGTAGGCTTAGTGGTAGATAATTAAAAAATTGTATTAGATGTCTTATGCTATGTTTGGTTGGAGGGAGGGACTGAGGAGGGATGGATGAGAGGGGGGATAAGCTAACTTTTTTGTGTTTGGTTAGAGGGAAGGGAGAAGCGGAAGGAAGCAAGGAGGGATGCTTCATCCCTCCTTCCTTTGTATTTCTCTATCTGCCCAAAATTAGGAGGAAGAGGAGAGAGAAAAAAATAATAACTAACACAAATATTGATTTGGCATTTCTAACCTTCCTAAAAATTTGAAATAGATATAGAATTTTTAAATTTTTAAATACTGAGGGCATATTAGTAAAAAGAATATAAAAATCCTATTTCCCTTCCTTCCAACCAAACAAAAAAAATTTATCACCCCATCCATCATTTCTACTATCCATTCTATTCAATCAAACAAAAAGTGAGGGAGACGCCTTCCATTCCCTAGGGATACCTCATTCATCTCTTCCCCTATCCCTTCTATCTATTTTTTCATCCCTCCAACCAAACGAAGCTTTAGAGTTAAATATAGGAGGGGCAAAACATGAGTGAAACTCACTAATCACAGAGGATATGGTGGATGAATGAAAAAGGAGAAACACTTTTAGAATGGCGCAAAAATATATTATTTTTATTAATTATATATATATATATTCCGTATATAACTTCTTCTTTTTTCAATAAATAGGTAAGAAAAATGATAAATAAGTTGTGCCAAAAATATTATTAAAACTCAACTCAGATTTGATTTGAAGTAAAAACATCATAACTGGTTCAATTCATTTTCCGTCATAATCCTGGTAATGCAAGTAAGAACTTCATGATTTAGTATGACTAATATGGAGAAGATTAAAGCTCTGTCAACAAACGTAAAATATATATTTTTTTTAGGTAAAATATTTTTTTATTTTTATTTTGTCAGTGGGTAAAGGTATACGTCGATGTTGAGGTCGAGTACATCGGGCGGGCCATGTAAAATAACTTGTGAATAAGTTATTTTTATTAAATTTTAATATTTTTTTCTTTATAAATATTTTATGACAACTAAATACTAAAAAATAAAAAAACATTTTACGTCTAAACAAATAGAGTCTAAAAGTTAAATACTTTGAGCATTGTCCTAAAAGGTGAATTAGTTGGATTTTGAGGTATTTGATGGAGATGGTCTCTATCCTTTGGATATGTATGTCTGGGCTGTCCACTTCAGTAGCCGCCATGTCCACTACTAGCGGAACTAGACAATATCACCATGTCATTAACACTAAAGGTCACAATCATCAAAAACGTATTCGTTATTTTCAAGGATATGGATGGTCTCATTAATAAAATTTTGTATTTCCAAGTATTATATGTATATAAATATATATATTTGATTAGGTAAGTAATTACATACACTCTTACACTCTCACAAAATTTATTTTGGGGATTTCAATCCTCATCTTTTTTGTAGGTACGAGATGTTATACCGTTTGGACGGAAAATGTAATTAAAAAATAATAATTTAAAATTTAAATTGAATTTGATCATTTCAAAGTACCGAATTATAGGTAAAGCTAGCGAGTTGTGTTGGGTTTTGAGTTGTTAATTAAGTTTGTTCTCATCCCACTTCACGTGTACCTCTTTTTTATTCTTTCTTTTTATGGATTTTTAAGACTTTGTTTGTACGTCTCAAAATTTCAGTCCTCATACGTCTCGAATTTTTTTTATATATGCAATGCACTACTAAACATTTGTCAAATTTAAATGTATAAATTAAGGTCTAAGGCAAAAAAGTTAAGTGACTTTATATACATACATACATATATATATATATATATATATTAAAATTCGTACTTAGAAGATAATGTTTGAGAAGAGGATGGCCTCCTTGATTTTATATTCTGTGTGTGTGATGCACTGTACATCATACTAATCTCCATCATGCTAACATGTGTACATTACGAAGTACTCAGATTAGCCCGGTACATAGGGATATTAAATATTTTTTTCCTTAATGGCCTTAAGATGAAGTTGACTATAATTATGCATAGGTACTAATAATAATATTAATAAATATCTAATATAATAATATATGTACGTATATAAAGGTCACCTCACTATATAACCCTTGGATGAAAGATTCGATTTGATTGTAAGCCATAGATTACTGGGAACTACAAGTGAGAAGCAAATGCACAAACACCACTTGCATATGATGAAATATGATGAGAATCTTGATTTTGTTCAAAAATTAAATAAATAATTAGTGGGCATTGTTGGTGATCTTGGACTAAGAAGAATACATGTACATTAATTAACACTACGTGCAAATTAAACATTCTCTCACACACACATATATATTCTATATTATTCATTGTGTTTCACATCATATCGATTAATTAACTGGACGAACTAAGCAAAGTCATGGTTTTGCTTATGTAAAGCCTGTCTAGAGGATAATGTATGCACCACATATGTATCACCATCATCATTCCTTGTACTATATGGACATAAATTCTTTATTTATTTATTTATTTTTAGTTATTTTCTATCATACATATAATATATCCTATAGTATTTAATTTTTGAAAAATGATAAGCCAATCCATTTTAATGTGAAATGACAGTATTATTCTTAATTCAATTAACCAGAATCAAGCACAAGGGAGTGACAATATTATCCTTCTTAATTAAATTAAGGATTAATTTCATTGACACCTCCTGATATTTTGATCAATTCTACTCAGATGCAAGTTAACTTCTTCTTCTTCTTGTTTTTTTTTTTTTTTTCCTTGACAATGACATTCCCGAGGGTTTTAAATAGGGCTGCAACTTGGGTTGGCCCAACCCAGCCCAGTCCAAACCCAACTTCAACCCGAATCGGGTTGGGTTGGGCCAACCCGAATTGCACTCAACGTGGGTTATGATCATAACCTGGATCAAATTTTTTCGGGCGAGTTGGGTTGGGTTGACAGGTTGAATTTAAAAAAAAAAAAAAAAAATTTCAAAAATTTATATTATATATATATATAATATTATTTTATATGTATTTTATATTTGATTATATTACTATGAAAAAACAAAATATTTTTAGGGCAAATCATTGTAGCCTCCTCTATTGCCTCCATCTCTATTATCTCTGTACTTGCCCTCTCACAACTATTTTTTTGTGGTCTAACTTCTCTCTCTATATACACACACATACATATTTGTGTATATATAATTGTCGATCCACGTTT
>JAOTQH010000014.1:444580-468373 GCA_025631255.1 Cornus kousa | reverse complement strand
CCCCCCCCCCCCCCCCCCCCCCCCCCCCCCCCCCCCCCCCCCCCCCCCCCCCCCCCCCCCCTCTATTCTGGTGTTTTCAAGGATTGTGTCACAAGCAATCCCTTAATCCATGCTATAACGTGCTCATCTCCATGTGGGTGCATTCTATTCAATACATATAATAGCCACAATATACGCAGAAATTCAACACATACATATATTTATAGATGCCCGTTTTGAGCTTCTCTATTCTCGAATTTTGGGTGCTTGCTTGGTGCTCATTCAACAGAATATTTGGTTGTCAGCTTCTTTAACTCTCTACTAACCTTGAAATTTGGAATTGACTCATGGATCGATTATGCAAATTACCCAAATGTCCTCCATATCATCTCGTGCTATTTTACTTTTACGATCGAGAAGGTTGACAAATTGAGAGATGGACCCTCTATATTAGTGAGAGGTCTGAGGGTTCATTCAACAAATAATTATATAAAACTTGGTACTATCAAGTAATTTTCAGTGCTAATAAAGTGATAAAATTAATTTTATTTTTTATTTAAAAGCGGAAAAGATATATACAAAGATATTTTAGTCATATGGAGAGTAAGCGTGTTCCTTTATCATTAGTATGGCAAACTTACAAGTAGAGTGTAACTTAACGATTTTTTGAAATGTTAAGGAGTTTCATGAGGTTTAAATTGTTTAATTAGTTCAAGGAGGTTATATTCATAAATTTCATAATACAGAGAGATTTTATTATTTTAAAAAAAAATGCTCAAATTTAATTAGGAAACAAAACTTACAAAATTATATATTATATTTTAAAAATGTGAATGTAATTTTTAGCAACATTTATCATGGTATCACCAAACATATACAATGTGAAATTAATGATATAAACCAGTGGATGTGACTTGTAGCTTATCATCACTTGCGCAGTTTTAACGGCCAAGCCAAGTTAACCAACCTCTTGGAGTCTACCGTCTGGTGAAAATGTCTCGTGCATTCAAAAAATATGAGTATATTTAATGTATAGATGACGTCGAGATTGTGCTACATATGATTATGATATAATGTCTATATATATATATATATTTATATACACAAGCATATTTGGATAGTTTTGTATGCATATATGTGTTTTTGTGTGTGCATGTTTTACATATAGATAAATAAAAAATAAACTCACATTCATCTAGGGGAAAAAAAATAAAAAGAGGCTCACATTGTTTGTAATTAAGAAAAAGAGAATCAGATATATATATATATATATATATACATTGTTTGTAATTAAGAAAAAGAGAATCAGATATATATATATATATATCTTTGTGCAAATAATGCATATAGGTAATTAGCAGTCTTTTGAAAGCTATTGCAGACTCATTGTTGCATGTTTCTATGAGATAAACAGAGGCCAGCCACACATTTAACACAATTTGAACTCCAGACCTTGGACTTGCTAAGTTTCAAAGTCTAACTAGTAAAAGTAAATTAGTTGTGTTGTTGAGAAGCCCCTAAGAATTCGTGTCAACCCGAACACCCTGGATCAAGTATAAAAATAAAAAAAATAAAAAAGAAATAAATGGACACAATGAATTGATCCATTAGTTTAATTATCATTACTTATGGGCCCTCCTTGTTTAGGAACCCAAACCTGAGTGACCTTTGAGCCGACGGTAAGAGAGATGTTTAGGAATCCAAACCTGAGTGACCTTTGAGCCGACGGCAAGAGAGGGTTGTGTTTCTTAGAGCAACCCCTCTGCGTCAGCAAAGAGTACAATATTTGTTTCTGTGTGCAATGAGCGGCTTTCCTGTACAGCTTACACACTAGTGGGCCCAAGCTCATATTACACACTTGACTCTTCACAGATAAGTAATGAAGTAGCTGGCTTTGAGCAGAAAGGGCGGGACAGTGGTGGGCCATTGCGTGGGAATGAGTGTGAAATAATGACATAAAAAAAAATATATATATATGATATTGTGTGATGGTGTGTAAAAAATAATAGTGTGATAAAGTATTCAATAAAAAAATAAGTGCACAACAAGAACTTAGAGCCTTTAAAATAAGTGTACAATCAAATGCTGACGTGACTGTACACTTTATATAAAATTGATGATATGACCACACTTTATACAAAGTGTGGAATGAAAACAATGTGTGCACTGGGGTTGCTCTTAAAGTCTCCTTAACTCAACAAAATCTGTTATTTCAGGATAACTATATCAAATGACAGATCACATGATTTAGCTGAGAGACCTAGAGGCCGATTTCTGAATTGGGTCAACTGAACTTCATAAATTAATGGGTGTTAAAAAAAAAAAACGGAGCTTAGTCATCGGATGACAAAAAATTAGGGTTTTCATTTATGACAACAACTAAATTAGGGTTTTCATTTATGATGACAACTGGTAGAGAGAATGCGCAATGCAGATGGCTCATCTCCTTTTCTATCATCATCATTTCCATTTTAATTGGAAGAGAAAACATAGTCTAGTTCTCGCAAGGAACATCCTGGTAAAATTATATACATTTGATAGTTGGACAAAAGCAACTGAAAATTTGTTTACTTTTTAACAAATATACTACAAAATTATACAGCTTTTGTAAATCAGCTCCGAAATATCCCTCAGCATTGGACAAAAAAATTATACAAAAGTTGGAGGGCTATTTGTTCCTCGATGTTAAATGATTCTTTTTCAAAATCACATTTACATTTATGGCAAATTGTGTACGTTCCTCTTCCTTTGTGTACATACGCATCTCCCCTGTACCAAAAAAGAATTTGGGGGCAGTCTTGATCGCTTAAATACCTTGTGCAGGTTCCATCCGGGCAGATCAAAAAATTGGATATGGATCACAGAATCGACAATTGATCAGCCACTTGCCAAGTCATCTTCATTGTCTTCACTGTCATCACTGCATCCACAAATCAAACAAATGGCCTAAGCAACTAGCAAATGGAAAGCACTCACAAAGCAATGCAAATATATTGCTACAAATGAACACAAAAGCAATATTTAAGAAAACAAACCATGCACCCCAATATCTCAAAGCTCCTTGTAGTCGATAGAAAAAATGGTTAAACCAAATATATCAGAGTTTTGAATTCAGTCCAAAGAACAAGCATATACTTGGGACCAAAGATGTTGTCTTGCGCCATCAATTGAGAATTTAATGCAACAACAAAGGCCAAACAATCCTATTTGTCATCTTTTAGTTAATCATCAACTGAATTGATACTTCTATACCAATCTATCAATATTGCCACCGCACTCCCTGGGAGGTGACAGTTGAGTATCACAACAGGTGCATCCATATAATAATATTTACTTGAGTTGTTAAAGGCACGCCTAGGCTCCAAAAAAAGTCTCACCCTCGTCACCTTCAACCACATACAGGCCAGTCTCCATCACTAGGCTCACGCAAACCCTTAGGCTCATGCTTTTTAGCAAGGCTCAATGTTCAAAAAAAACACGCCTTATTTTTTAATCAATCAATGGGTTAACTGTCAGTATAGCGCATAAAACATCCCTGTAGTACGAAATGGGTATAAACAACCTTATACTTTAACCAAAGGACCGAGTGGCTCAGCAGTATCAAGGCCCAGCTTCCCAAAGGGAGGTATCTGGATTCGAGCCTCAGTGGAGGCATGTGTGCGTGAGTTTGTTTTACCTTGCAAAAAAAAACTTCCTTATACTTTATATATATATATATATATATATATATATTGCACATTGCACCCCCTCCCTAAGTCACATAAAGCGGGAATGGGAATGAGAACGAGAGCGAATTCGAGAGCGGGAACTTAAGAACGGCAGAATTAAGTCATTAGCAGTGAGAATTTGAACAAGAACGCGAGCAGAGCGTGAGAACGGGAGCACGCTCGGAGCATGAGAGCAACATCTGTCAAGAAGGATTATGTGACTTAACGCCCTCCGTCAATGTGCAATTAGAATATTGCCGTTAAAAGGATTATGCGCCAATAACGTGACACAGATTTCCTCCATAGTTTCAAAATTACCATTCAATGTGTTAAATTGCTTCTCCCACATAATTATACACACATATATCACTCACGTGCGTCTCACTCTTTACCATTTCTCTCTTAAATTGTGCTCTCTTTCGATCTCTAAAACTGCTATCTCTCATACACAAGTTTCTCTCTCTCACATCAGTTTCTCTTCTAGTTTCAAAACTGAACTGAATAATGAATGGTACAGGCATTTGACCAAAATGAAAATTGAAGAGTAGGATTCCAGGATTTTCTTAAACAATTGAATTTTAAATCTTCAAGAGTAAATTTAGTCACATATGACATATATATGCAATCGGCAAATTGATTTTCACGAGTGAATTGTGCTTCCTATGCTATCCGCAAAATGATTTCATTCTTCCAATCTCAATGAAACGTGTACCTTAATGTATTGTTGCAGGACAATTGTAGTTGGATCTGAATGTAAATGCAATTTTTACATGCACCTAGAAAACTGAAATTGATAACATAAAAGTTACGTGTTTCCAAACTCAAAAATTATGTCGGCAATTTGTCTGGCACTGAGACAATGGCCTTTTGCTTCAGAAGCTACCTCCCGGCAGGTACCCCACGGCAACACCGTTGCCGACTCCAACACTAACCTCCCCAATCCTAAATTCCGTTCAATCCCAAACGAGTATGATCTCTTCAACAAGAATTCACTCCCGTTGATCCTCGGATTGGTTTGGAAATAAATTCATCAAGTCAGTGGTGTCAAATTCCAACCGAGCTTCAGCCAACGAATCAAGAATGGCACCATCGGCGATCACGTCGTTGAGACTCGACCATATTCTGGCAGCCATCACTGGAATAAAAGGAGATTCCGGTCGACACACTTCTTGATGACGGACTCATCAAGCCCATATGGGGAGATCACATTGAAGCTGTCTATCGGATTGATTTGTGGATGACAAGATTTTAAGGTTCATAGCCATTATATATATATATTGCTAATAAGGTTCATAGACGTTCCTCTTTTGTCCTGTCATTTTCCAATTTTTTATTTTTCATTTTTATTAAAGCATTAGGGCATTTTTGTCATTTTACGCATCCGTTAACGACACAATAACAAGCCCTTAGTTGCATTTTTCAGGCTAGGACGGTGTTTTCGGACTACAGGGATGTGATATGCACTATATTGAATATCAAGGGGTATTTTTGCACTGCACGTATTAATTTTGACAAGGGAGTTTTCTGCACTTAACCCATCAATCATTCATGTCATATTCTTTGTTTTTATATGAACATGAATCTGTTTACTGTGGTCATATTTGATGGATCACATTGTGTAATCTTACGTATGTCTGACAGAATTCACAAGCTTATGTGACTACTTACATTAAATGTGTCCCGCGCTTAACTTTTGATTTTCATCATAATATAATACCTTTTAAAATTACTCCCTCCGTCCCAAAAATCTTGTCCATTTTTCTGTTTTGGGATGTCCCAAAATACATGTCCCATTTCAAAATTGGATGTACTTTTTTTAAATATCATTCCCAAACTATCCTTTTGACGTTGACTAGTGCACTGATTACGAAATACTCTTTTGTCTTCTACTAAGGATAAATTTGAAAATTCACTCTTAGAAACACAATAAAAAAAATATTAAAACCCCACTACCATAAAAAGTTGGATTCCCCAAACACCACAAGAATTTTGGGACAAAGGGAGTGCATGATTAGCGTGTTTTATTGTTGCACAATTATAACAAATGGTTATGGTTGATTTCATTGTTCAGTTCACTATGCAATGTGAGGCATATGCTTAGAATGATCATTGACCCGTGTTATATGTGTCAATGCATACACCTTGTTATATTAAATTAGGAATCTATTTCTTGTGACATGAACTTTATTTTTTGAACAAAATTTACCAGTTGAAAGCCCTTGGTAAAGTCCATTTGAAGTTTTTTATCACTTATTTGGCATCATGAGTGATAAAGTTATTTTGGGAAAAATAAATGATTTACTTTTGGAATACACATGTCTAAGACGGATACTTCTGAAAAAGAAGGGGTTATATCCGGGCCTCCTCTTTGCCGTGTCTAAAATGCAGGATCTAGATATGAGTAAAATAACAGAATATATGGGCTTCTTATTCAGATCTGTCCCACATGCTGAATTAGGATATCTTGTTAACTCGTGATTTTATTGGAACATTTGACCTGCCATATAGTATCTCATCCTGTTTGACCTTTTTTATCCACCTGCCAAATGGGGCCTAATAGTTCTTATTATCATATCCAAATAAATGAATCTGGAAAATTTTCCTTCAGTTCTAATCGACTTAATTAATATATATATATATATATATATATATATTTATAACTTTCAAATAAAGATTTTAAAACTGACCATTCTTAACAATTTGGAAGTAACAATAAAAACGGGTATGCATCGTTTGAACTGAATGTATTGCATATACAAAAAAAGATAAAGAGTGATATGTAAAATTTCTCTATCGATTGGAACATGCTGTATATGATCTGTCTTGCATTATATATTGTTGACAGTTGTAGTAGAAACAATAAAATATCAAAAAGCATGAGAATGAACCAGCAAAACTGAGAATAAAGAAATGCTTGATGACAAACCTTTGTTCAGGAAATTTTGAAATTCGTCTAGCATCCAGCCCTGTGATGAACTTTTGTGCAGCTAGAACATTTTCACTTCCTGTAAAGCAAAAACAGAAACATTTAAATTGTCGATTATCCCTAAGTTTTTAACTCAAAGGACCACAAAATAATATTATTTATAATTAAATAAATATCATTAGAAGTCCAAATAACACATGTAGATTAATGTGGACGATGAAATAGCGGAGAGGTGACAAAGGAAAATTGCAGCTTCGAAATCAAGTACCCTTTGTCAATTGGAAGGTGTGCAGGGCACATCTTTCTGCAGCTAGTCTCACAGGGGTATTTCCATCCTTTAAACATTCAGCAAGTGCAGGGCCGAATACTGTAGCATGGATTGTAATGGCCATAGGATTAGCCTGCCAACATTTTTTCACCATTTTAGTTACCTTGAAAATCTTTAATGAGAATTGAGATTTGAAAAATACGAAGGTGCTAATGGTTGAATATATACTTTTGCAACAGCTTTCAATGCTGACAATGCCCTTCTTCTGACTTCACTGGAGTCATCCTGCATAGCTGACACCATGGATGCAAGAATTTCTAGGTGTGAAGTAGTGTTTAAAGGATCACTCTGAGTTAGATGAAGTAGAAGCCTTCCCAATGCCTTTGTAGATGTTTCACGAATGGGAAACTATAAGAGAAAGAATGTGTCAGAAATCAGCCCAAAGTAGAACAGTGAAACGTAAACCTCAAGGAATATATTACCTTCTCATCTTCTAAGGTATGTTTAAGGCAGTCTGCAATATTTGGGAATATTGGAGATATGCGACTCGAGGAAGTATTTTGCCTTAGAATGAATGAGATTGCAAGTACTGAGCCATGCCTAGTGTGCCAGCTAGGAGATGAGGCCGAATTCAAGAGTTCCTCTAGCAGGTCAGAAAGCTGACCGTCTTCCATGTACTGCAATATTATTGTTGGAAAGTTAGGTCGGCAAAATTAATGTCAAATCACAACTCTAATTGAAGAGAGAAGCAAACAGGAAATTTTCAATCTCAGATATAAACTGAAAGCAACATGTTGTACAAATGAGATAGATCTAATAATCTAAACAACAAGCCTTTCCGTTAACAACTAATTCACTAGCAACAGTTCAGAATACAACCCACTTCAGATCTCTAGAGTTCATAACTTTACCGAAGTCAAATAATTTGACGAAGTTGTCAGCACTTATTGTTAAACTAGATATTGCATACAAACATACTTGAGGAAAATGAAGGGAGATCAATTGTATATCTACACCAACCTGCGATATAATGCCCAACATGCTTGCTGCAGAACTTCGTATTTGGTCATCATCATCATAAATTAACTCCTTGAGGAGAGCATAGACTCGGGTTCTAACAGCAGCACTCACACTCTTCCCAGCATGCTTGAGGACACCTTTTAAAGCAGTCAAAATGGCCTCCCGGACACCACCATCCGATGCCTAGAAAATCATTATTTAGCAGTGTTACATTATTTTATTAACAATCAAATGGCAACCAGAAAACAAAATAACAAGCATCACCTGCAAACTGGTTAGAAGATCGCCAACTAAAGGATCAACTCTAGTACTGAGTGCACTAAGCTTCCCAAGTGCGAGGGCAGCGCTTGAACGCACAGTCCTGTATTAATGGGCTCTCACATAAGCATGAGATTAGGAGCATGCAAGCTATATGATATTAATATTACATGACAACAACAAAAGTTTTTAAGAGTACCATAAGATTCATATAAGAACTACAATGTTTGTAGATGTCATACTTCGTATAATTAGGGTTGCAAATGAAACAGCGGAGGATTGACACCGTTTAAAGCTCGGTTCGAACTCATTCATTAAGTAAATGGACAAAGCTCAAACTTGATTTTTCAGCTGATTTAGAAAAAGGAACCAATCCTGAACATAGTTAGGATTGGCTCGTGTAGGCTCATATGTGTTCATTGAACATGAGCAAGTGAACACGGTCATAAATATAACATAGTCTTGTGAACACGGGCTTGTGTAGGACGTATATGTTCATGAAGGAGCCAAAGCAATCATGAGCACGAGCACAAAACCGATAAGTTCATGAACAAGCTAAAGTAATCTTGCGGACGAGCTCGAACAGACACGAATATGATATCAAGGTTGGTTGTTTTTAATAAATGTAGCTGAGCAAAACCAAACCTAAACTCAGTAATGACGAGCTGAGCCCGAGTTCAGCTTTTTGAGCTTGTCAACGTCTCGAGCCAAGCCCGAGCTGAATCCACAAATGAACGAACCAAGCCTAAACAGACTGAAGCTCAGGTTGGCTGTCGTCTCAGTTCATTGCAGCCCTACATATAATTGGGGAACAAAAAAAACACAAACAATGATATTCTGAACAAACCTTGTGTTATCCTGTAGGCACTTGATAAACGTTGTTTGAAGCTGTGGGAGAAAAGGTTTAAGGGCTATACCGCCCTTTCTTATTATGATGCACAAAGTTGACAGAATGGCACTCTTCACTTGCCAAGGGAACCGATCACCTATAATTCGAATCAGAGGCCTGAAAGCATGCAGCACATAATGACAAAAGTTACCATGGAAAAGTTTAAAAAACACGTTAAAAAAACACATTCCAACATTTAAAAAGAATATAGTGAAGGAAAATATATAAACTGGCCGATTGTTTTTTGTTACCGACTAATGCGGCAATCATTGACATAAACACCCTAGGAGGAGAGAGATTCTATTCTTATCTAATACTGACAAGAGTCCTTGTTGGACACTATTAATTGGATTCGCACAAAAAAACCACTGGTTGTTTAGTGAATAGTATTATTCTGATTGCAGCAATCTTCAGTGACTATGGGTCGATAGAATTAGAGGATAATTCCAGACACCGGTCACAGACTATATTTACACTCCTATCTGGAATTATAAAATTTAAACAAAATTTAATAATATGTCTGAAAAGAAATTTATGTTTTACGGTCAACTGGTTTTGGGCCTTGTACAATTATATAATTATCAATCTTGAAAATTGTTCAATTTCGTCGGATCATAGCACAATGCTAGCCTCGCTGTGCCTGTTTACTGCATCCCATAGCCATTATTTAGTGTGACATACTATGTTAGTGAAGATTGATGATCATACTGAAGATGGCAAGGGGTTTTGCTACCATTAAAAGTAAAAATATGAAAGCTGAAAGTTTTATTCTTATGAAATTGATTATGAAAATTCAAACAAATATCATGTCCCAGATCCCAAAAGGGAAAGGGAAAAAAAGGCCCTACTATTTTGCCAGGCCAGCATAGATATATATGGGATGGAAGGAAAAACAAAAGTGCAGTTTAACTGGTTGGGCAGTAAAGAAAAGTAATAACTTCCAGAGGCAGCACATCTAATCAACAAGATCAGAACATAAATGAATTAAACTACGATTCTTAAGACTGAAATTAAAACTCACCCTTTTACGCTTCAACTGTCTAAGCATAACGAACAACTAATGATTCATGGTACATACCCTGTAATTGGGATAACAAACTCCTTTAGCGTTTGTTCACTTGTAACTTCAATCAACTCCCCAAGACCCTGAGCTGCCTGCTCTCTTAGTTCTGCTGACCCACTTATCAGACCCTAGAGGTGTGAAACAGAAAAATCAGAATCTGAACTCCGTTGCTGAAGTGATGTAGGTAATGCCATAACAATGCTTCTAAATAATTCAGTATCATTTCTCTACGATATAATGAACGACAAAAAATTTCATATCAGGAGGTTTTAAATTCTTCAAAGCAGCAAATAAATTAAGCATAGGCAGGAAGAATATCCCCAACTATGGAGTTTCTGGCCATTCCAAGTTACCAGTAGCCAGGATAGCTCACCTTGGAAAACTTCAAAATAGTAGTCTGGGCAATTGAAATGGTTATTTTTATTTATTTATTTATATTTTTTTTCTTTTTGGTGCTTTTTTCATTTATCTGAATCTAACAAATCAAATTAAGGAAAAAATTAATGCTTCCATTGACAGGGAGAAACACAATGCAAAACAAATCCTAACATAGATTACTAGTGTAAAAAAATAATAATAATAATATAGAGATTCCCATGGATGCACTTATACAGAAGTTAACACAACAATACAGATTCCCATTATTAAATGTTGTACAAAATTTTAATGGAAGCAATCAACAACTGGAAGAAGGTCTAAGTAGTAAGGGCAGCTATTACAGTAACTGTTGCAGTGTAAAGGAGGGAGGATGTTATTGAGATTACAAAAAGGACATTGCCAGCACAGCCATTAATTTAAATCATCTTCAACAAACTCTCATTAAGATATTCTGATACACATGTCTAAAACCCAGAATGCCAATATTGGATCTTTATCAAATTACTAATGAATTTTGTTGAGCTTTTTAAAGATGATTTAACATGGGAAACGAAATTTACATTGGATTTTGTGTCACTCTTAGCAATAGACCAAAAAAAACACTAAAATATGAAAAGAACTTTTTGACCCAATAAAACATATTTAAACAACATTATAATCTAAACATCACATACATAAATGATCAAAGTGGGTCCAATCACAGATACTTTTCAAATGATATCACAACCAACTGAAAACAAAAGTAACTATTCATTTTATACAATCTATACTTGTCAAAAAATAAAAAATAAAAAATAAAAATAAAATCAAGACCCAATAACAATTTATATAGTCTAATGTCAAACAAAACCTAAAAATAAAAAATAATTAAACAAATAATTAAAAATTTTGAAAAATAGAACTTCCCAGTTGAATATAATATAAGAAGCTTTGATTAAATATCTAAGCTAGATCTCGTATATATGAACATAAAAGTTAAGTCAGCAGATTTAGGAGACACGTTAATTTGAGCGCTTTTTATGATATCTTTACTTGTTAAAAAAATAAATTTTAAAAATCATAATAATATTTGGCTTTTATACACTCAGTGACGAAACTGGATTTCACGACCATGAATCATATTAAAAACCAGTATAATAGGCATAACAGGAAGGTTACCCATCTTAGTGATTATGTAATGGCCATTACAACCCTTAATAGCCATTACTTGATACTACTAAGATTAGTGCATGTGCCTTAACTGCAACACATCTGTTTAAAAATAAAACATCAAATAAAGGAAAGAGTTACTAAACTAAAAGATCATTGTTGTAATTTGAATTCTATTAGCACAAACAATCCTTAATTACAGGTTTCCAAACAACAAACAGTGGAATCAACCCAAAGCAAATGATAACAAAAATTCTTGTATATAAGCATAATAACAGAAGTCCTTATACAAATAAAATATTATACTGGTTGACAATCCCCAAGATCGTTGGGGTATGCTCATTTGTAACAATCTAACTAACATTGTGTATCATACAAATGACAACAACCACAGGATTTGATGATAGTTTCACAAATAGTTCATAGCCCTCTAAAGGATAAAATCTACATATAATATAGATAATTAGATACGTATACAAACACAACGAAATCCATGTGCTAGAAAAGAACAGAGGCAAATTTACAGAAGCTATCACTATAAAACCCGTGCCTCCATATATTATGCTCCTTCCAAAAAAACTTGGAGGTAAACCCAATTTCCATGATTGCATTCAAGATATCAAAACAAACTTAGAAATCAAAACCAATTCTTAAGCTTGCATTGAATTTATAACCTGTAATCAGAAAGAGCAAAAGGTAACATATAGGAAACTAAAATTCAAATGTCAGAAGCAATTTGCCAAAACAAACATTTATTTAGCTATGTATTGGAGTAAAATTAGTATTCTTTTTGGGAGCAGCAAAATACCTAGCCACCTGCATGTAAAGCATTATAGCAATACATACATAAGGTTGTGACAACAAATAGAATACCTCTTGAACCAGTACATATATGGCAGCTAAATAAACTGGAACAAAGAAAAAAAAACATTTTCTTTTTTTTATTTACATTCCATTGAGCTATGGAAAATTAATGACTCATCCACATCATCATAATGATACGAGTGAAATATGTACATAATCAAAGAGTTTGACATGGTCAAAGGTAATTGTCCTTGGCAACTATAAACAGAACAAAAAATGAAACAAAATGGTATGAGTTAGATATTTACATATATTAAATCCATCTGACCAAAGAAAGTTATTTGTCCCTAGCTCCATAAAAAGCATAAGAGGGTGTTTACGGGGGCCAAAGTTGTATGATGAAACCACACAACAAAATGAATGAACAATATCAAAAGTCCAAAAACAGCAACACAAAAATATAAGCAGCAGACATAAAGCATATAACAACGAAAGTAGGTTGACTCATCTAGGGAGAATACAAAAAACTTCTGGTCGAACTAGAAATTCTACTTTCAAATATGTGAGAACAATAAGTTAACTGGTCATCTTGTACCACGTTTATCATCCTAAAAACGGCTGTTACCCCTCTTATGCATGACAATTCATGGTATCAAGTTATAGGTCGAGCACTTATAAGTGGACATACGAGGACTCTAATGCCTTAAGAGTTACTTTGATCACTTGCAAAATCCATCTTTATTATTTTTTGGGTTTAGATTCTATAAAGTAAGCTAACTATGTTTGTTGTTAAGGAAACTAGTTGCTACACTGCTTTTTATTCTGAAATACTTCCACAACAATGCAGAAACACAAACCACACAAATAACTAAATCAATTTATTTAACATAGTAAATTCCAAGAACTAGATGTATTGCAAGATTCCAAGGAAAGCAACATAGGTCCATATTGCAAACCATGTATCACTATTTACAATTTTGTTTGACAAACTATAAGACATTCTTTTTTCCATCTATTGGATTAAAAGAAGAAAACTTTTTCATCCAAAAGCAATGAAATAAAAATATGATGCATCAAGAAATAGGTTAATATTCACCATAACACCTATCAGTATTGTATACCATAATTATGCAGCTGCAAGAATGTAAAAGTAGGAATACCTGGAGGAAGATAGGAAGCAATGGCTGAAGAGCTTTAGGAAGACAGAACCCAGGTATTACAACTGGCCCTCCCTGCAAGTTCATAAAATGTGTTTAAATGAATGAGATTCCACATATAGTTATAACCAATTTGATTATCATGATCCACACTACCATTCATATGTTATCATCATCTAAATTGCAAAGAAGGGACCCATATACCTTCTTTTTCCTACGCTCTTTATCTCTGGATGTTGATACAGCATCACGAACTAACTTTATATATGAAGGTAGAACTTCCTTGGGAATTGAACTAACCACCCTAGACAAAGCTTCCCAGGCAACCTGTGACAAATATGATAAGATACAACATGCAAAGTGGAGGGAATGCAACCATGTGTTACCCATAGGATATTACCGCAACTGTAGCAGAATCCGAATCACTAAGCAAAATAATCAGTGTAGATATCATGTTTGGAGCTTCATCAACCAAATACAATTTGCTGTTTTTGAAGAAGTATCCGATCAAATATGAAGAACTTCTTCTAATTATAGCCTGGAACCAAAAAGGTCAACTGAGAGAGAGAGAAAGAGAGAACGAGAGAGAGAGAGGGGGAGAGAGAGAGAGAGGCAATAGATGGTAAATAATCAACCAAAAATATACCTGGTTATCATTAACACCTTTAAGAAGCTCTGATATTAATGATTCAATGCCTTCCTCATCAATAACCAAGACAACAGTTTCTGCAGCCTTCTTCGCCAAATTTTGAATAGCCTAATTTTTCAACCAGCAGCAAATGATTGAGAATAATTAACATACAGAAAGAAATTTTATAAAATAATAAGGTAAAATCCAAAATCAAAGAAAGGAAAAAATTAAGTAGAGGACCTAGAGAAAAAAATTACATACACATAAACACATATAAGTTCACTTACAAGCCAAAAGAAGTAAGAGATATAAAAAAAAATACAAAAATAACATGTAGCAAGTAGCATACCATGTCATCACCACCCATTCCAGAGAGTAACGCAGGAAGAACAGTACAAAGGTGGAAGTCAAGACCAGGTCCAGCAACTTCTGCTAGAGCTCCCAGAGCATGTGCATTGAAGGCACTGAAGGCAAGGCATTATCCAAAGGTTTCACTAGAGAGGCAATAACTCAAATTGTACTAAGAGATAATAAGAAAAGGGTTATATATACGTACGAAAGGGGTAGATGGACCAGCTTGGGTAAAATATGAGGCAAAACAGCAGTAGTCCTGACACTAAATTTAAGGAATAAAGAATTACGCATTCGTCAGGACAGAGTTGAAAAACATCTAACAAGCTGGTAGTTTTTTGCAAGACACAGAAATATCCTACCTTAAGATTTGTTTGAGGCCATCAAGAGCAGTTTCTGAGGTTAAATCATCTTCCAAAGCATGTAGAAGAGTAGGGACAATCTCATCAACTGCTTGCATTCCAGCACTCTATAATATGACAATTTAATGTTCATTTATGCTTACAGTTCACAATGTTAGAGATAAAGTCACATATGAAAACAAGCCTACAAGACACTAGAAAAGAGCACCTTGTAAAGAGTGCTGAAAGCTAAACCTGCAGACTCACGAACTTCAGGCGTGCTGTTAAAAAACAGAATCCCATGAAACAATGCCAAAAAAATAAATATTAAAGCCTATAAAGTAGAATTATCGGTATTTGCAAACAGAGCAAATAATGAACAAACCTATCACAAAGGGCAGTCCGGATAGTAGGGATAAGCTCGTCCATAAAACTCAATAGCTGACTCTTACCAGCACTGGCCATCACTTCACTCAGACCAATGCATACTCCCTGTCAGTCAAGAGGATATTTGAGTAAAAAAATTTGAAAACAATAATACCGATGAAAAAATTGTAGAAGGGAAACATCCTAGTCCAGAAGCTTCTCTGAGCCAACAACGGCTAAACTTTCTCCATGGGGACAAAAAAAGAAAAAAAGAGAAAACAAAAATGAAATGAAAAACATAACCAACCCAAGACCAACAAGAAGATACCAAGACAAACATAACCTTCTGCATCATCTTTTCTCAAAGTAGCTTAGGTCAAACTTGAACCAGTTTCCATACACTTGTCAGCGCAAGATATTACCATAGGACCAAGCAATGACAAAAAGAAAAACTGCATATAACTAATGCATCAGAGGATATTACCTAGCCTCAAACCAATGATTTTTCTCTCCAAAGTAACCCTTAGAATTATCAACAACGAAATGTAGAGGCATGGAATAAAACATGAAATCTAATAATTAAAACGAAATCATATGATGTACATGGTTGTGATACTTGAGCTTTAAGAGTTGCCCTTCCAAGTTCCAAAAAGAGGGCAATAAAGTGAGATGCGCCACAAAAGACCCAACATAAAAGATGAAGTCGCGAGAGATTCCCATTCAAAGATGACATTTATTTTCATATTATGTGCATCTAATATCACCCTAAAACATCACAAGCAGTGGTCCCTCCATTGTAGGGTAGTCCAACATCAGAATATTATGAGCTAATTAATGTTAGACAAATATCATGCTACCAATTTAAAGATGTGAAAAAATTTGACGCCACCCCCATCAACACAACTTGAACCCAACCGAGGTTAGCTGATTTAAGTTGATGTTAATCATGTCCATTTCATAATTGTGTCAACCAGATTAACCCGTTAAAATACACAGTTTGTATTCAGAATCACGAAGTCAACTAGTTTAACCCAATTTGACACATTTAAATAATCGTATGTCATATAGTAAACCCAAAGTTATTCATGTTGTTGTAGAGATAAAATGGATGACTTATCATTTATAACTTTAATTCAATATTTTAATTGCTTTTGTTATATTAGCATTTTAATATCAAGAAAAAAAATAGGGCAAATTACACAAACCACCCTCAAGGTTTTTATATTGTGCATGTAGATAGAAGTTATAGTAATATTATAGAAAGGTCCCTATTGACCGTTTGACCACAAGGGATCAATATAAATTTACATTTTTGACCTTAAAATTAAAGTACTTGTTTTTAATGAAAAAAATAAAAGATAGTGTGTATTGGCAAGTTTCAATTTTGCCCCTCAAAAAGTGGTACACCCCATCACTTCCCTACCACATCACTCTCTTTTCTCTCTCTAAACACATCAATCGAATCATGGGTTTCCAAGGAGACGAAGAAGTTGGGACGACGCCGAGCCAAGTCGCTGGAAAATCATCCATGTTCCAGTACAATTCGCCCCTTGTTCAGGTGGGTCTTATCGGACTGGTGTGTTTCTGTTGCCCTGGCATGTTCAATGCCCTATCGGGTATGGGCGGTGGTGGGCAGGTCGACCACACTGTGGCGAACAACGCCAGCACCGCCCTCTACACCACCTTCGCCGTCTTCGGAATCCTCGGCGGCGGAATCTACAACATCTTGGGCCCACACCTCACCCTCTTCTCCTGCTGCTCCACTGATGTTCTCTATGCCGGCTCCTTCCTCTACTATTACCTCTATCACCACCAGTTGTTCGCCATCATTGCCGGCACATTCCTCGGCATCGACGAGGGGCAATAATATGCATTTGGCGTGACCCATCGACTCTGATTGAATGAGCAACGACCAATTGTTTTTGGGTTGATTTCGAACCCTAAGGTTCATGGAATTTTGTTAAGGAATTCGGAATGATTTGTGGCTCTGTGGTTGGATTTGGGTCTGTGATTGGTTTTGTTGCAGATGGTTTTGTGGTTTCTGCAATTTGGTTCTGGTGGTGTTGGTGGTGTTGCTGGTGATGGATGTTTTGGGTGGGTTGGTGGTGGTTGCACTAGGCGGTGATGTGGTAGGGAACTGATGGGGTGTACCACTCTTTGATGGGGTGTACCACTCTTTGATGGGGTGTACACAATATTTTTTATTTTTTCATTAAAAACAAATATTTAATTTTAAGATCAAAAATGTAAATTTATATTAATCCCTTGTGGTCAAACGATCAATATGGACCTTTCTATAATATTGCTATAACTTCTATCTACACGCACATTATAAAAACCTCGAGAGTAGTTTGTGTAATTTGCACAAAAAAAATATTAAACAGATCATGTTGTGCCACAAAAGACAAGGGTCATGTCATGTTACATGTTTAATAAATGGCTCGTGTTCATGCCAAGAGTGCTTCACCGAAATTTTCATGTTCGGGTTGACACATAGCATAAACCCTTGTCTCAAAACAACGTAAACACGACTTGTTAACACGAATTATCACCACATACCAACTACCCTAATCCAAACAGAAGGGGTTCCACTTCCACTCCTGTTTATAGAATTGTATATTGAAAGCAATGTGTTGGATACACACCCAACTTTTGGTACTATTTACAAAAAGTGGTTGTTCTTATGATTTGAACCAGTATTCTTATGTTTGACAGCATGAGGATATATTGAAAAGTTCGGAGAATAAATAAGGACATCTTTGGTTGGATAGCAGTTCCAGGTAGGATTCTGACACTACATAACTTGAGGAGGAGGAGGCAGGTCGTTAACTAGTGTTGCATGTGCAATAGACAGGGTAGGTCTCCTTCTGTTTGCAGTCGGGGCTTGCTTTTGGGGTTGTTTGGGGACCAGTGGGTTACACCCCGGTCCTCTAGAGGCATGATAGAGGTTTGGAGACGTTGTACAGTGAGTTCCCGGGCCTGTGACATTAGGAGGGTGGTGCCCTTGTGTTTGGTGCTGCTTAGGAGGGAACGGAATAGGAGATCCTTCGACGGTGAGGAGACTCCAATTGAGGCACTGAAATTTTCTATTATTAGTTCTCTTTTTTGCTAAGTTCTGGGAAGAAATTGTATATCCAGGGGGGAGACAATTGATTTTTTTTTTTTTACATATTGATAGATTCGGGGCCCTATTTGGTTCTTGTGTAGCTTTTGCGGGATGCGTATCCCTTTTAATTGCCTTCAAATACAATCTTACTTATCAAAAAAGTGTTCAGCCATCGTGCCAACAATCAATGAATTTATATAAACATTACTTTTTCTACCATCGTGCCAACAATAAATGAATAGCATCCAATCAATGAATTTATATAAACAATATGCGGTCCAATCCAATAACAGTCATTTTACGGATAGTAAGTTTAAAGATGAAAGTTAACAACACAGTGGGCTCTACAAAACCATTTAATCTCACTCTATTTCAAATTGGACATGGGGGGAAGAAAAAAGATATTATTTTTTTAAGAGAGGCAATTTAATGCTGTAAAAAATTTCATGGAAAGCAGAACTGGTTGAGGCATAAACATATTGAAATTAAAAGAATGTCTTTCACTTTTGATCCATTTTCTCCACTTGAGAAGTAAACCGAATAAATGAAGTTGGCTATACTATTTTCAATGATACCACAATTTTAAAATAATAAACAGGAAGCAGAGTCTGTCCAAATCATATTTGTCATCCAACTAAAGAGAGTTTCTAAAGACACCGTTTCAACATTTTGGTGACATGAAAATAAGAAACATAAAAAACAATCAGAAGGGCAGCAATCTCACTTGTCTTCTGCTGGTATTGGTGTCCTTTAGCCCCTTAGATAAAATGGGAATGATCAAAGGAAGCACTCTTTCCCCAAGCTTCCTAACAAGCTCACCTATTGACCGTCCAGCAACCTACAAACATATGAGTAATAGAATTTGTAGTTGTTGAATTGTGAAAATTATATATACTAATAACTTAAAAATTATTACAGGAATAGCAGACCTGTCGTCTTTCAGAGGATGAAGATGCAAGAGAAGCAATTAATGTATTCATTAAAACTGGCATTATTTCCTTGAGTGTCTTTGGAGTGTTTGCAACAATAGTCTTCCATACGTGTAATGCAGCCTAAAAAATGGATGAAAAAGAAGAGAGGAAAAAATGTGGGGCTTCAATTCATTTAGCAGATATTTAAATGGAAAGAAACTGTGTCAGTATTCGGTAATAAGCGAAGCAATAACTTGTTAAAATTGATAGCATCATGACCTGGCGCACTGATAAGCTGACATCAGTTCGAACCATATACAGCGCAGCAAGAACTTCATTACGCTTATTCATTCCAAGCACCTCAATAATAGCACGGCCGTGTGCTTCAGTACTAGACCCTTCGTCATCACTACCACCCTCAAGCAGTGATTTTCCAGAAGTTCCAGCCACCTAGAAGAAAAAGAACATCCCAGATGAGAAGCCAACATTATCACTGTAGGCTCAAATCAAAGGGTAATCCAATCTTTGTAACAAAATGCAAAATATTCCACTACACAGAATGGGAATGGACATGGGACACCACATAATCTGAAACACGGAATATATAGACTCATACAGATCAGCTAACCAAAATGCAGCAAGGTATATGAGAAAAAATTTCTTTCAAAAACTAATGACTTAGTGACACATAATTTTATTAAAAAAATTGCGCAAGGAAACTCATCATAATTAGGAGTTGATTACACAAAATGCAAAACGTAGCATTCAGTACCTGAATCAACCTAGAAGAAAAAGATCATCCCAGATGAGAAGCCTACATTATCATAACGCAAAATATTCCACTACACAGAATGGGAATGGACATGGGACACCACATAATCTGAAACGCGGTATTTATAGGCTCATACAGATCAGTGAACCGAAATGCAGCGAGGTATATGAGAATAATTTTCTTTCAATAACTAATGACTAATGACACATAATTTTATTAAAATAATTTACGTAAGGAAACTCGTCATAATTTGGAGTTGATTACGCAAAATGCAAAATGTAGCATACAGTACCTGAATTAAGCTACCGATTTGCTTTGGTCCTTCCATTAGTAAGTCATTAATAAATCTATAGTTATCACTTCAAGATCATATTGGTAATGTTTCATCTTATAAAGGAAAACAAATATTAATGGAAGAAACAAGAAAACATTTTTAGGCCGATAGATGAAGCATGATGGAAGTAAAGTGTACGGATTTGCATGAGCACTGGCTTTTGTTACAATATTAAAATATTTGAAGAGGTTGAGGAGGATATACCTTAAACAATAGATCACCTAATAATTCCACAGAACTTTGCCGTATACGCCAATTGTCATTAAAAATACCATCTTCTACAGCTGGAAGGAGCAGAGGCAAAGAACTACAAAAAGGACAAAAACCCAACACAATTAGAAATTCAACATTAATACGAATGTGAAAATATAACAAACATCTTGACAAAATGTGTCACAAAATCAGCAATT
Organism: Cornus kousa; assembly: GCA_025631255.1. NCBI lineage: Eukaryota > Viridiplantae > Streptophyta > Magnoliopsida > Cornales > Cornaceae > Cornus > Cornus kousa. The sequence goes on along the minus strand of JAOTQH010000014.1, from coordinate 447,553 downwards.
GAGCATTAAAAGAGTTCCAACTATATAGCAAACATTTTACTTAAAAATGGGAAACAAATTTCATTCCTCACAAGTCAGTAAGCTACAAATGACATAAATGTGAAAACTAAACCCAAAACTTTTCATTTTAATTCCCAGGAATTTAATAGGGCATTATCCGATTAAATTAATAATCAATCAGTTCTTGCAATCAATTTTGAATTCAGAATTGATGAAGATGAAGTATTAGATTTAAAAAATAAAAAATAAATAAAAAAATCGGCAATGGACCAAAAGACCCAAAAGAAAGACACATACGTCGTTGCATAATGCTCCACCAGAACATGCCCAGCACTGAGTGCAGCTTCACGGACAGATTCATTCTCATCTGCTAGGCCTGTATGATAAAATAAGCAGGCAATGTATTCATACCTAAGTAAACAAAGAGTAGACGAAGTATGCAATTGTAAAAATAAATAATAATAAAAAAATTAATAATAATAAACCAACAAAAGTGCATAAAATTGTACATCCACAGAAATAAAACAGAAAATGAATACTTACCATCTAAGATCGAAGGGAGCACCTGCTGCAAATAGTTCTGGAATTGGACACCTAAGGACCTTGGCAAATACTACAACCAAATTCCATAAGAAGATAGCAAAATTCAGAAGGAAAGGAAAGTTTTTCATAAAAAAAACCAAATCCATCAATTCACTATGTTTACCTTAAAAAGTGTCAGATGCCCATCACGCACAGATGCCTTTTGATGAGAACAGTTCCGAATAATATCAGGAAGTATGTGCTCAAAGTATTCTGTTCCTAATGCAGCCAAAACCTAGTACAGACACGAACCTCTTTGTCAACAATCATAACTTCAGCAAAACACGGTCCAAATCACACCATGAATTATAAGACTCCATTGTCGACATAACGGTAAATTTACTGACACAAGGATAAAAATAACCCTATTATTTAGAAAGAAAACAAATGTCATCAAATTTATGATTACAAGAGGGCCAGGACGAACCTAACACTTAAGATACTACTAAAGTTAGGAAATAAGGACCCTAGATTGTGTTAGAATATAGTTAATCCACAGTTTGCGTGCTTAAGCTGAAATTGAAGCAAAATTAGCCCCATGCTTAACGACAGTTAATACAAAACAATGTTTTTGCACCCAGCCCAAAAATCCATGGAATGTTGCTACAACAAGTGTAGGGGGGGAAAAAGGCTTAAAAGGAAAGGCAGAACACAATATTAAAAACAAAAACAAAAAAAGAAGAAGAAAAGAGAAAAAAAGAAAAAGAAAATAAAAATCTAACCTCGCTCAGCCCTTGGGCAGCTCCAGAGCGTTCAACATTACTATTATCAGACTTAAGTGTATCTAACAACCACGAAACAAGATCTGGGAAGTTTTCTTCTCCCATTCCTCTTATAAGAGAACCAAGGGCCCTTGCAGCAACAGACCGGACTTCAGGAATTGGATCGACAAGAACCTGTTTTTGTTAGAAACAAAAAAAATGAGATCAACAATTAGAATGGTTAAAATATATGAGTCAACGAAGTCAGAGAGGCACCTTCTTTACTTCAGGAAGGAGCAATCCTATATAGGGAATCATGTCCTTCGGTTCAGTTACTAACGAACACATATTTCCAACTATTTGGGCAGCTTTCTTTTTAGTTTCTGCACCCCTTTCCCTCAACCCTCTATGCACTATAGGCACCAACAGTGCAAGTGAAGGAGCATCGATTGAATTAACAAAAGTTGTCTGCAACAAATAAATATGCACTTGAAGCTATAAGGAAAGTAGAGATAAAAAACATTAACTGGCATCAATATAGTCAATTTCCTTACTTGGAGGAGAATATCAAGGGAGTATTTTGTATAGTCATTGGGGTCTGTGAGACCCATTAAAAGAGTAGGGACAAGAGAAGATATTTCCGGATTCTTTATCACATTCCCAACCTAGAAATAGCACAAAGAGAAGATTACATAACAATATTAAGGTAAAGAGTGGAAGCAACTAGATAATAAAAATTATCACCTCCGTAAGGGCCGTTTGCCCTGCTGACTGAACTTTGGGATGGGTGTCTGTTAGCACCTGCAACCAAAACATTAATTCAAGCAATGAGAAAATTTAGGTGCAATCTTAGGAAGACTGTCCACCAACCAAAAGTAGGAAGCCACAAGGGAAATTTATGTTAAGATAACCTCCGTCAACTTAGGCACAATCCTAGGGAGGCATTGAGACAGCTGCTGTGGAGCGCAATAAGCCATAGCACCAAGAAGTTGCACGCTACTTTGCTTTGTCCTCCAAGCTTTATCTTCAAGGCCCTGAACAAACCACGCATTTTTACCATGAATTTCTCATGTTAGGGAACTCTGGAACTTATGAGATCATGAACTATGTACACATCCCATAGAACACAGATATAGACTCGTTTAGAAGGGCAGCGAGTTTATTGAAGAAACCTCACTTACATGCCGTCTAAAATTCTAGAAAGTTCATCATTTAAATATGATTAAGAATTAGCCTCACATTTTTTAACCACTTTTTAATCCATAAGCCCCAGCTATGTCATCTCAACCCGAATCCCAATAATCAAAAGTCATGCCACTTGTATTAGATTATTAGCCATCTTTTCCTATCCTATAGGGCCACAGGGGGACTGTATTCAATGATCTCAATAATCCATAATCATCAGAAGTTTCTAAACCCTATTACATAAGGCCATATTTATAAAGCAAAATCATAGGCAATTTTACGAAACCAAAATAACTAATTATTCAAATATTACAAAAAATTTACACAAAAAAATAAAGGTAACTCCTACATAATAAATTCCTAAAAATAATTAAAATAAAGGAAAATCAATCTTTCCTTGCCCCTATTCCAGGCATCGTAAGGACCATGTGCCACTCATGCTTACGGATCATTTCTTCATCTCTATACATTCTCACCAGCTGAACAGAACACTGAAAATTACTGC
>JAOTQH010000014.1:427796-444480 GCA_025631255.1 Cornus kousa | reverse complement strand
CTATACAGTGAGACATATATGTTATAGATTTTATATATATATATATATATATATATATATATATATATATATATATAGAAGAAGAAGAAGAAGAAGAAGAAAACAAGCATTAAAAATACAAAGAGGAAATAACCTTACAGGGAAAACTAAGCTTTTGTGATATCCAGTTACAGAAACATAAAACACAAGTCCTCAGTTGAGGAAAACAAAGAAAAAAAATCCCCAAAGTTGGCGAAAACTATAAAGTATACATATAAGAAATGCTTAACATTGTGAACTATCAAACCCTATAGCAATTAGACCTCCAACATTAAGCTTTTTTATTTTTTAAGGGCACCAAGTTTAGTGCCTCGTAATTTCAGGCATCAGAGAATCTGATATTGCCATCTTCTTTTGAATCCAACACCATTATAGTGCCTTGATCACATAAAAGCTAGTGACAAGAGCTCTGTCAAGTAGTGAATCTTGCTCAAAATCAAAGGAGACAAATCCAAAAATACCACACCTTCAAATAAACTTAAACATCACAGTAACTAAAATATATATATATATATATATATATATTGAAAAAAATAACAACTTAAACATTTTTCCCTCAAATTCAAGACCCATTTTAGTAGCAAGACTTGCAACATACATGTTTCGATTGCATTAGCGGAGATAAGCAGGATGAGACTGCCCTTTGAACAGCTTCAGATGGGGTGTTTAAAACATCCAACAACTTCTCTACAACAGCATGAACCTTCGGATCATCCTGTTCCAAAGTACACCTGTTAAAACTTAAATGGATTCACAAAGAGAGTGCCATATTTACAATAAGACGTATGTAAATAATAATTTCACACCTTTGCCAAATGTTTTGCCAAAGCACCAGTAAAAATAACAACACCCTCACGCACCAAATCATACTTTTCTTCATCAGGTGACTGGAAGAAGAGCACAAACTAAATAAGAAAAATAAGCAGGTCCCGCAATATTACTGCATGAATATAACATCTTGGCTCTAACAATTAAGACGTTGATGAATATTCAAATAGATATATAGATAGATAGTTAGAGACAGACAGACAGACAGACAGAGATTACAGTGAGAGACTGACTTCTGAGGAATACCAACCTTTTTGTTTAAGTAGTTCTCAAAAATCGGAAATAACAAAGACACGTTATCTTTTCCATGCTTATCAATAATCATGATACCAGCATTTATCATTCTTCCCCGGACATCTGCATTAGCATCAGCCTGCAGTATCAAAAGCAACCACAAGTTGGTTAATTGTTTACAGCTACATAAACATTGCAACGCAACAATCAAGAAGAACTCTTCCAAGTTCTCTAATTAAAATGCAAAACTAAATAATGAGGTGATGAACAGAAAAAATGGGTAACAATCTAATCGTGGACACAAATTTTGACAGCAATAAAGCAACAATATCGTAATAATCGAAACTAATAATAGGCCATTTAAGTCGACAATTTCACAATCTACTATTGTATAACAAGAGAAATAGATTAACTGTAAAACAACATCCAAAGATGGAAATGTCCAAATATTACTGATAGATTAATAAAAGACAGTGGGATAACAAAGCAAATCTTACCAGTGCTCGCGATATCAGGAATGTCATAACAACGGGAAGGTCTTTGGTTCTCAGAACATCAGCTGCAGAATGTAAAGCCAAAGCTATCCCTTGTCTGCCTAGCCAACCAGCATCAATATGGTCCTCACCGAAACCAGCATCACGGATATACAACGAAAATAGGGTCGAAAGACATTCCTGAATACATCACCAATCTATAAGAAAACCAAGCTGGCTATGTATGACAAGGGTGTAAATTGAAATTCATTGAAACCTGTATGGTATCGGGGTTTTCATCCAATGCAGCAGACAATGCTTCCGCAGCAGCGAAACGAACATTATAGTTAACATGGGAAAGTGCTTTAAAAAGTCCAGAATAGTCAGTCCCAAAGTCATACCCATAGCGATCCCAAATGTCTTCTGCCAATTCTGCAACAGACTGAACCAAAAGTGACACTTGGTTAATAATGCCAATGATTTCTGTAAAATAAGATTTAGGAAGCAACAAAATGAAACTACAACACACAGATGGAAAACCAAAACCCTTATTTCAGACATCAGTGCCTCAAAAATAAATGATATATGCATACAGATAAAACATCTAAAACCCCCATACAAGCAATAAGGAAGTAGAAAGGAAATGAATAAAGATGTCTCAGAAATCAATATCCAGCATTAATACCATATGGAATACCAAACTCATACACACAGTTAAAATTGGCATCAGTTTGCCATAAATGAAAACTCAACAAGATGATCAGAAAAACCCCCTCTACACATTAAAGAAGATGGATCACCCAGTTCTATATCAATTTTAAGGATCATATTTACAATCATTAGTAGTGCTCAAGGTTCCAACTAGCCAAAAGTCTATTTACCAAGCCTAGTAATAATTCCTGCAATAGAACATATAATAGAATTTTAAAAACAAGATAAATTGCATGTAGCAAACTTCACAATCTGTAAAGGTTGGACTAATATACTAATTCAAAATTACAAGGCAACTTGGTATTAGCTCACTGGTTTAGCTCTATGGCACCAAAAATGTATCATTTTATAGAAAATGTAACGAATGCTAGCACCTTAGGCCCTTGGGGCCATGATATTCAGGTAGAGTGGAAATCAATCATACAATAAATCAAGAATCTGAAAATCTTTATTCCATCTTAGATATTTTTCTTTTATTATTTTATTTTGTCCTATTTGTGGCCAAACTTTAACTCAAGATTCATGCACAGGGGGGAACATTGACCTTTCATTTCTTGTGGGCTCAAGAACAACCTAGAGTCTATAATTACAACAAAAAAGGCGACAGCCTTAACAGTTGACTTTTCAGACAATTTATTGATCTTGTTGAAGCATGACAAGAAAGAATATACTAATAGAAGTACAAAGAATACGTAACAGAAGGCCAGTATTGGTAAAGAAATCCCCAAAGGACCACCATCCACAGGAGCAGTAAATGCACATGACAGAAACAAAACCACACAAGATTTAAGATAATAATCGAATTTTAAAGCTAGTCCAGTCATGGAGACCCTGAGCCGAGTGGTCTACGCACTTACTATAGACGTAGACGCAGAGGCTGATTTAGGATTTATTTTATTTTATATTTTACATACATTATTTATTTAGCGTTTTATGTAAACTATTAGAGTCAATTATTTAGGGTTTCATGTTTCCTAGTAGAGCCTATTATTATGCCTATAAATATGGGTGAACGATACATTGTGAAGGCATTTTTCGTGAATATTGGTTAATTACAGAAATTATTATTTAGATTTCTTCCCCCTGTTCTTCTCCTCCCAAGATCAATTTTGGTATCAGAGCAAAGATGCATAGAATTTTCTACCGTTCACAACAATCAAACCCATCTTCTTCTTCTCCGGAGATCAATTTTGGTATCAGAGCAAAGATGCATAGAATTATCTACTGTTCACAGCAAGCAAACCCAAACTACTGTTCATCATGTTCATCCATCTTAAAACCCTAAACCCAAACCACCGCCAGTCCCTACACAGCTTCATCCTCGTACCCAAACCCTAATCGTTTAACAACCAAACCCTAACCCCCCTGTCGCAAACCCCAAACTCACATACCCCATCATCATTAGCAATCCCAAACACAGAGCAAACACCCAACCCTCAACCAAACCAAGCCCCAACTCATCACATCGTATCTCACCATACCCAAACCACAACCCCACACCACCAACAGCCGGAAGCCATCATGGGATTCGTATCGCTGTCCTCTCCATTGTTGATTTTCATCGTCATCACTAAAACAGTCACTGATCATCGCCGGATTAGTTTGCTGGTCGCCACCGTGTTAGGTCTGCTGCTCTTCGTCGTCGTCGCTGGAAGGCCACATACAGAGCCTAAAGCTTTTGATTGAGTTCATTTGGGAAATTGCAAAATATTTATAGCCACTTTTGGGTTACCTCCTTCACTTGGGATCTACTTAGGACTTCGGTTAAGGTACGGTCTCTTCACTTGAAAATTGTTCAAATACTTTATATTTATTTGGTAGTCAAGAAAATTTGCAAGGTCCTAAATGAAATCAATTAACTTTTGAACCCTTTAAATTGCTTTATTTTCATCTTCAATTTCCATAACCACATAATGTTTTTGCTATCACTTTATCCACCTTAGTTTTGTTATTATCACCTTACAATGTGTTTGCACCTAAATCCCTACCCCTTGAGCATGAACATTTAGTATAATTATTTTCATGGAAATGTAAATTCTGGTTTTGCATCGTAGTATTTAATAATTTAAATTACTTAATTCAATTTAAAGTCAAATATCGGCACACCTTCCATAACCATTGCTTTATTTTATTCCATTAAGTCGCCATGAGTCCATGACCATTGTAGTTATATATAATGCTCAAACTGCAATGGACGAGAGAGTTCAAAACATAGAACAAAACATGAATACCTGGCATCTATAAAGGACTCAATAGCCCAACTCAACAAGGAGGTGGCTAAAATATCTACATCTAAGTCGTAATGACAATCACCACAAGAATCCAACTGATGCTTTCAATCCCCATTGTGGTCTTCTCCATCTGTCAGAGTCATCTAGAACCCCTCAACAAAGGGATTCTAATTTAGAGAGAGTCAAGCTCCAAATTCTAGAAGGGCTCTACCACATGTTCAACATCGAGTCATGGATAGTAGGTTTCTACAATGAAGACTTTGTGGACTTAGCTGACTCTGAACAAGTGTCTGAGGATGATCGCAAGGGTCATCAGAGACCTTTTAAACCCCAGGGTGGATACCAAGATGGATGAATTTGAGACAATGCCTTCGAGTGTGACTAGTTATTTGGCTTGTTTTGAGAAACTTATGATGAGATGAGTGGTAAATGAAGAGCCATAGATCATAGTAGCAAAATTCATCAATGGATTAAAGCCTGAGCACGAGAGAGAAGTCAGCTTACATCCACCTGACACATTAAAAGAAGCTTATCACAAGGCTTTAGAGATTCAGAAATGCTATAAGCTTCCTAATCCTAGACAAATGACTTCTCAAGCTGGGAAGTCCCAACGAACAAAATCAGTTTCTTTCAACAGATCTCATTGGACCATAAAATTTGGGACAGCTGCCTCCATAGGTAGCAACAATTCCAATCAGAGAGCTAATACTTCCATGGGTTAAGGAAATTTCATGTCTAGCGGCCCACTCCACCACATGGTATAATATTGTCGGATTTGGGCCAGAGCCCGCACGATTTTGCTCTTGGGTTTAACACCAAAATGCCTCGCACCAATTCGAGTGACACACCTACATATATAGCACATCCCCTTTCCACACCCAGGCGATGTAAGATTGTGCACTTGTAGCTCGCCCAGTGTGGTAGCCTGTCAATGCCTCTTGCATCCGCCCACAAGGTCGCTACAATCACCTCCCCCCTTCTTTGGGGACCAACATCCACGTTGGCCACACTTCCGGCTGAGTCAGTCTTTGACACCATTTGTAACGGCCCACCCCACCACATGGTATGATATTACTCACTGCGGGCTTAACCCCAAAAGCAAAACCGTACAGGCTGGGGCCCAAAGCAGACAATGTCATACCATGTGGTAGGGTGGGTCGTTACAAATGGTATCAGAGAATGACCCAGCCGGAAGTGTGGCCAACGGGGACGGGGGCCCCCAAAGGGGAGGTGATTATGGCGACCTTCTGGGCGAGTGCAAAAGGCACTGGTAGGCTACCACATTGTAGGTGTGTCACTCCAATTGGTATGACGCCTTTTAGGGTAAAGCCAAGGACTAAAAGCGTGGGGGCTCGAGCCCTAAGTGAATAGTATCATACCATGTGGTGGAGTGGGTCGTTACACTAGCTCTTAACCGATGCATCATCTATTAAGTGCTTTCATTGTCACAGTAAAGGTCATAACGCTTCACATTGTCCTCATCAGACACTGATCATAAATATTGAGACAAATGAAACGGTTGAAACGGAAGGTCTAAATCTTGTTGACGTTTTAGAAGATTCCCTAGAAGTTGAGGAAGATTTAGAAATTGACGATACACGCATTAGTATCATGAGGTGCATTCTATCTAATCCTACAAGAGAAGATAATTGGAAATGCACCAGTATCTTCCATACATACCTAAGATGTAGAGATAAAGTCAACAAGATCATTATTGATGGAGGAAGTTCAATGAATGTAATTTTGAGATCAGGTGTTGTTGGGATAAAGCTTGAATTTGAACCACCCCCTCAACCATATAGGGTAGCATGGGTAGACAAGACTGACATATCAGTTTCAGAGAGGTGTTTGGTTCCTCTCCAAATTGGCAAACATTCGGATAAAAAATTGTGTGATGTCATACCCATGGACGTAGCCAATATACTTCTTGGTCGCCCTTGGCTTTATGATTTAAATGTTACTAATCATGAAAGATAACACCTTTGTGTTCAAATATCATGTTGAACTATCATGTTAACACCTACAAAGTCAATTGAAAGAGATAGCAGGTTCAAACATAAGTGAAAACCTCAGTTTAATGAGAAAAAACACCTTCCCATCTTGACCCAAAAAGAGTTTGAGAAAGTAGGAAAAGAATTGCCTAAATTGCCAAAATGTTCAATATGCAAGATTTAGTCCCGGATCTAAATTGCCTAATCTACCTCACTATTGGATGAACCCTAAAGAGCAGTTTGAATTGAAACGGTAAGTTGATGGGCTTTTGCAGAAAGGTTTTATTTGAGACAGTCTTAGCCCATGTGCTATGCCCCCACTTTTGCCTACTAAGAAAGATGGTTCTTGGAGAATGTGTGTTGATAGCCATGCCACTAACAAGATCACCATCAAGTACAGGTATCCTAATGGTTCTCCAAGATTGACTTGCATAGTGCTTATCGACAAATCCACATTATGAATGGAAAACCGCCTTTAAGACACAAAATGGGAACTCTATGAGTGCATTGAGTGGTTAGCCATGCCCTTTGGATTGTCAAATGTACCAAGTACATTTATGAGGGTCATTTTTTTTTTTTTTTTTTGATAGATAATCAATTCATTAAAAGCATTCAAAAAGAAAACTAAACATTTATGAGGGTCATTACTCAAGTCCTACGTCCTTTCAAAGGAAACTTTTGGGTGGTAAACTTTTATGATGTTTTAATTTATAGTCGGTCTAGAAGAAAAAACTTAAGAAATCTTCGGCAAGTTCTTGAGGTTCTTGGGGTTACAAAGTTATATAATTATCTCAAAAGGTGTTCTTTTATGAAGATTGAAGTGATTTTCCTAGGATTTATTGTCTCCACGCAAGGAATTGTTGCTGCAGACCCTAAAAAAGTAAGAGCAATTAAAGAATGGCCTGGACCTAAATCCATTTCAGAGGTTCATAGTTTCCATGGTTTAGCTACTTCTTATAGTCGCTTTATCAAGGGATTCGGTTCCATTATGGCTCCAATCAGACTGTCTTGAGAAAGAGGAGTTCATATGGAATGCATCCACAGCACGAGCCTTCAATGAAATCAAGCAAAAAAATGACAGAGACACCAGTTTTACGATATCATGACTTCTTTAAAGTTTTTGAGGTTGCTTGTGATGCCTCTGGAGTTGGAATAGGAAGGGTCCTAAGTAAGAGGATCATCAACACATCGCGTACTTCAGTAAGAAGCTTAATGATGCTAAGCAAAAATATGATGCTTATGAGAGAGTTTTATGCTGTTGTCTAGGCACTCTGCTACTGGTGATATTATCACTTACCCCAAGGGTTTGTTCTATACTATGATCACAAAGCCTTTAGGAACCTACAATCTCAAAGAAAATGGTGTCAAGCATGCCAAATGGGTGGCTTTTCTGCAACAGTACAAATTTCTGCTCAACCACCGTAATAGTTCAGAAAATAAGCCAGCTTAGTCAAGTTGTGGTTGTTCTTCAAGCTATGAGTGTTAGTGTTATAGGCTTTGAAAGGATGAAGGATGAGTATTCCACTTATCCTGACTTCGGTGAAATATTTCAAAAGGTTCAGAATGGTAACAGTCGAGATTATGTCGACTTTTAGATTAGAGACGGTTATCTATTCCGAGGCTTTAGACTTTGTATTCCTCGTACATCAATTAGACACTTCTTAATGTGGGAATTACATACTGGAGAAATTGTTGGTCACTTTGGTAGACATAAGACAGTTTCACTAGTAGAGGATAGATTTTATTGGCCGCCTTTAAAGGGTGATGTCACTAGAATTGTTTCCCAGTGTCACACATGTCACTTAACTAAAGCCAAGAAGAGGAACGATTCTAGACTCCTTTGCATGTCCCGCACACACTATAGAAAGATCTAAGCATGGACGTTGTCCTAGGTTTGCCAAAGACCATTAGAGGACATGATTCTATTCTAGTTGTTGTGGATAGGTTTTCAAAGATGGCACACTTCGTTCCTTGTAGCATGGGGATGGCAGAGGCCATAGTGATCTGTCTCTGAGTTCCATTTGTAATGATTGGGCTGATCTTTACTGCAATTCTGAGTTGGATCTTCCACATCCAGTGTGGGAAAACAGTGGTACCATAGGTATTGACACTCTATTGGCAGCACTAAGGGAAGTGCAGAGGGAAGCTAATCTGGAACACAGGAATGAGGGGTGGTTTATGGAATGCATTGAGGACACTAGCAAGCTTCTGGGTTTATCCAGTGCTGGGGAGGATGTTCAACTTCATGACAACGTTCCAAGAGGTGGATAATGATTGGGCTTTGATGAAGCAGAAGAAAAGTCCTTGCCGGAAGGGGGAAAGAGAGCTCAAAAATCTCATCTACTATGTGAACTACGAAAGGAGGAGAGGAGAAGGAAGTGACAAGAGAAATGAGGGTAAGAGGGGAGGGGGGAGAGAAATTGTGTGTCTATGAAGCTCAAAATAGTGTCTTGGAATGTTCGGGGCCTCAATGACCCGATCAAAAGGAAGGTGATGAAGACCTTGATTCGACATTGGGGAGCTCGTGTGGTGTGTTTGCAAGAGTCTAAATTAGCTATCTCAATAGCTAGTGTTATGAAAAGCTTATGGGATGGTAGATTTGTGGATTGGGAAGTGATCAATGCAGAGGGGACAGCGGGTATTGTGGTGGTTCTTTGGGATAAAAGGTGGGTATCAAAGGCGAATGTGTGGAAAGGGAGGTTCCCCATCTCTCTTCTTTTTGCGCTGGAGGAAGATGGTACGAAGCGGATATTTTCTGGAGTATACGGGCCAGCCAGGAGGGGATGTAGAGAGGAGAGGGCTGTGGGTGGAGTTGGGGATGGCTAGAAGTAGATGGGCAGCTCCATGGCGTGTTGGAGGGGATTTTAATGTTGTGTGAATGCCTAGTGAGAGATCCACGGGGGCAATTGGACAGCAGCAATGACAGAATTTTCAGATTTCATCGATACTCAACTTCTACTTGACCTTCCAATGGAGGGAGGACAGTTCACTTGGTCTAGTGGGCAGGAGTCCCCCACGTTTTTTAGGCTGGACAGATTTTTAATTTCTTGTGATTTGGAGGAGAAGTTCCATGATGTATCTCAGGTGGCGTTAGATAGGGCAGTTGCAGATCATATTCCCATTCTTCATGATTGTGGAGAGGCAAGGAGAGGGAGATCCCCGTTCCGGTTTGAAAATATGTGGCTTAGAGTTGAGGATTTCAAAGATAGGGTCTGGGATTGGTTGACCGGGTATGAGGTTACGGAAAGTCCCAGCTTCCAACTTGCAACCAAAATTAGGCTATTGAATAGGGACGTGTTTGGTAATCTTGGATGGCAGGAGAATAGGCTTCTTTTGGAGATCTCTGAGTTGGATAGAAAGGAGGGAGAGCAGGGACTCCGTGAAAGGGAGGTGAGTAGGAGGGAAGAGTGTAAGACCGAGTTTGAAGATATTGTGGTGATGGAGGAAGTGTCTTGAAAACGGAAGTCTAGGGATCTTTGGCTTAAAGAGCGGGACCGGAATACTAAATTCTTCCATCGTTTGGCTAATGTTCACAGAAGAGGAAATCATATTGGGAGAATGTGCTTTGATGGCATTGTGGTCACCAGGGATGGGGATATTCGGAATGGGTTTGTGGCATTTTATGAGCAGCTTTTCACGGAGACCGCTAGTTGGAGACCTTTGCTGGATGGGCTCAGTTTTGCAGAAGTTCCTGATGATGATAAAGACTGGCTTGAGAGGCCATTTGGGGAGGAGAAGGTGTTGGAGAACTTAAGGAGCTGTGATGGGGACAAAGCTCCAGAACCGGATGGGTTCACTCTTGCCTTTTTTAAGCATAATTGGGAGGGGGTGAAGAACGATGTGATGGCAGCCATTGGGCCTTTTTTTTTTTGATAAGTAATAATAAATTATAAAAGGCGTTCAATAGGGGAACGCGTCCCGTAGACATAATAGAAACCCGGGTCTTTTTATACTGATGGAGCTTTTGAGAAAAGCCTTAATGCTTCTTCCATTACCCTTATTCCAAAAAAGGGAGGAGCATTGGAGGCAAAGGACTTCAGACCTATTAGCAGTGAGGGTTGTTTATAAGATTTTTGTGAAAGTCTTAGCAATCCGATTAAGAAGAGTCTTGAATGGGGCGATCTCAGAGTCGCAGAATGCATTTGTTGGTGGGAGACAGATTATGGATTCAAGGTTGATCGCCAGCGAGTGTATTGAGGCTAGGGCCAGAAGCGATGTTCCAAGGGTCGTATGCAAGCTGATTGTTGAGAAGGCCTACGACCATGTTTGTTGGGACTTCTGGTTGTATATGTTGCAAAGAATGGGGTTTGGTCACAGGTGCCGGATGTGGATTTATCACTGCATTTCGACAGCTAGCATTTCTATTTTAGTGAATGGCTCTCTTGCAGGATTTTTCGCTAGTTCTCGGGGATTACGCCAGGGGAATCCTCTTTCTCCCTTTTTGTTCATTATTGTCATGGAGGCCTTTAATAGATTGATAGGAAAGGCGGAAGAGTTTGGTTTCATCCCTGGATTCTCAGTGGGCAGAACTCCTAATCAGTTGACAACCTCTCACCTGCTTTTTGCGGATGATACTGTTGTCTTTTGTGATGCTCAGGTTGATTAGTTGAGACCTTTGAGATGTGTGTTGGCCTGCTTTCAAGTCGTCTCTGGGCTGAAAATCAATACTGGGAAGAGTGAACTAGTTCCAGTTGGTGGGTGGAGGAGATTCAAGAGTTAGCAGATATTCTAGGATGTGGTGTTAAGCTCTTTTCCAATCTCTTATTTGGGACTCCCCCTAGAAGCTTCGTCGAGGAGGATTTCAGTTTGGGACCCGGTTGGTGCGAGATTTGAGAGGCGGCCTGGCTGGAAGAAGCAGTGCTTGTCAAAAGGGGGGAGGCTTACTCTAATGAAAAGCACCCTTTCGAATCTCTCTACCTACTTCATGTCCCTCTTTCCAATGCCTATGATAGTGGTTAGAAGACTTGAAGAAATGCAGAGGAACTTTTTGCAGGGAGGCATGGGAGATGAGTTCAAATACCACTTAGTCAACTGGTAGAAAATTTGTGCCCCTATTTCAAAGGGAGGTTTGGGTATTCGAAGGCTGGACATATTCAGTAAAGGTTTGTTGGGTAAATGGCTTTGGAGATTTGGGTGTGAGAGGACAAAATTTTGAAGGTGTGTCATCTCCTGTAGATTCAGGGAGGGAGATGAAGGGTGGCTTTCTAGGGAGACAAGAACTCCAGCGGGCATAGGATCTTGGAAATTTATTCGGAAGCGCTGGGATGAGTTCTCCAAATGTATCCGGTTCAGAGTTAGGAGCGGAAGGCATGTCAGTTTTTGGGAGGACCGATGGTGCGGGGACTTTGTGTTAACTTGTAGATTTCCTAGCCTCTTCAAGATTTCTGTGAACAAGCATGTTGTAGTTGCTGACTGTTATCAGCTTGATAATTGAAGGGTGACTTGGGATATGCAATTTCGCAGACAGTTGCATGATTGGGAGTTTACGGATGTTTCAGACTTCCATGCCTTAATTTACAACCAGGTGGTGGAGGGTGTGGGTATGGATATGATGGTGTGGGAGGGATCCTCGAGAGGAGAGTTTTGAGGTTAGATCCTTTTATCAAAGTCTTACGGTGGAGAGCCACGTCAGAGATGCTTGGAGGGCCACCCCCTTTGTATTTGGTGGGGCTTGTGGCACGAGAGAACTAGGAGATCCTTGGAAGGGGAGGAGTCTGCTATTTGGTCTCTCAAATACAATATATTGTCTTCTTTATTCTTTTGGGTTAATGAGCGAAATTGCATATCTATATATAGTCTTTTGGATTTTGTGGATAGCTTAAAACTGTTAAGGTTGTAGTGTCAGTGTTTAAGCGGCTTCTCGTTCTTTGGGAGCGCTCCCCTTTTGAGTGCCTTTATTGAAATTTAAATTTAAAAAAAAAAAAAACGTTTGAGAGTTATTTTTGGAACACTTTAGAAACTTTTTGGGACTAATCTGAATTCTCCTCAGCTTTTCACCCCCAAACTAATGGTCAGACCAAGGTTGTTAATAGAAGTCTAGGAGATTCACATAGGGTCTCAAACAAGGTCGAGTTGCTTCTTCAACAAAACCAGTGCTAGTTCTTCCACAGATTCAGCCACAAAGTACACATTAGAATGCAGACATACTTGACCATCAGATTATTGCTACTAATCAGGGTGGTTATCAGCAATACCTCGTCCGTTGGAGAGATCGTCCAGATTCAGACAACACGTGGAATATAGAGGATGAGTTTCGCCTCATTGACCCAATCTTTTTGGAGCAATAACCTGAGCTTTAATATCCAGAAAAGAGTTCTCAGCCGGGAAGAATTGATGAAGATCCTGAGCCAAGTGGTCTAAGCACTTAATATAGGCGCAGATGTAGAGGATGATTTAGGACTTATTTTATTTTATATTTTACTTTCCTTAATAATTTAGGGTTTTATGTAACCTATTACTTTATATATTTTACTTTCCTTAATACTTTCCTTACTATAGGCCAACTGAACTTTTTTTTAAGAAAAGAAAAAAACTAGGTATATATTTTGTTCAACTTTGAAGATAAGATCAGTGAGCATGCTGTACCTTTTCCGGATCATGCAAAGCAATCCAAATGCTTGTTGCAACCTCAACATTCTGAGGAAGAGAACGGCTAGCAACAGCTGGGATGCACTTTATGGCATTTAAGCAGGCTATCCTTACATGAACATCTTTGGCATAAACTCCATAAAGAGCCTGTAGAAAACATATGAAGAAAAAATGGCATGAGAAATATTATCAAAATAGAAGTGACTATAGATAAATATAGTACAGTACATACAGGTGCCACTTCATCCCGTTGCAAACCCAGAGACAACTCATTCAATGCTGGCCCAACAGATCCTTTATAAGCAGGAATAACCCCAAGAACATGATAAAGTACCTGTAGAACAGAAAATGGGTTATACACAAGCAAATAGAAACAAAAAAAAAATGACAATCGAAGTAATGGCCAGAAGGACAACTGGACGAATAAGTCTTAACTGATAGCATTCGAAGCCTAGGTAGGGGTAATATGGGATCCATGTGCAGAAAAAGAATCCGAAGAACATCCTCGTGGAGTCCAGTCTTCTTGGAAGATAACAGTATCCTCTCCATTATCTGACCAAAAAAATTAATTAAAATATAAAATTAGTGAAACTGTATCAATAAACAGATAACTAAAAGCCTCCAAACATAGTAGGTAAAGTTACCGGGAAAACAAACGTAAATGAATCCACGGGAAGAGGTCCAGTTTTACAAGAAACTGATAAACCATTTACCACCCGCTCAAAAAGACCCAAGGAGGGCCTTTCCTTGGCCTCCCCTTCACCAGCAGATGGAATTAGATCCCATAGAACACTAACTTCCTCGCTCACAATTAACCGCAAAGCAGTAGCAATGTCAAGGGCCCAATTACAGAGAGGAGGTGCAGTACATTTGGAAAGCTTCACCATGGTTTCATAGGCCACATCACTTACTATTGGCGAGCGTAATAAAGGTTCAACGAACTTAACCTGAAATCAGATGAAATATAAATGAGAAGTAAAGAAAAAGAACAAATTATTGCTCAAAGGAATGACGACCATCTATTTTCTCATAGAAGTTGGGTCAACTATTCAGTTAATCCTACAGTCGGATTTTTAGCAAATTATAGTTTTTTTAAAAAATATATATATAAAAAGAAGAAATCATTAGTTATGTTAAATTGGCTCGGTTAAATTGGATTTGGGTGTATGCCTAGATCTCAGACCTCTCTAAACCAAAATCTAAGATTACAAGTGGGCAGACCCCAGCCAGGGAGGGGGATATGTATTCTTCTCAGTTTTCCTCCAAATGGAATAAATACAACTCACATGGGCTCTTGCAATAGCATTTCATGTCAATCGATATTGACAACATTAGGCTGGACCAAATAAGACAAAGTGGAATGAAATGGTGATTTGCAAGCACAGATATAAAAGGTCTGTTTGGGACAAATTGCAGCTGAAATCACAAAAAGTTCCAGACACAATATACAAGTCTTATCAAAATATAAAAAAGAATGAAAATAGAAAAAGAACAGCAAACACTCATGAATGATCCAATACCTCAAGTGATTATTCTGACAAGGTGTACTTTTTTCTGAGCATGAATATGGATTATGGATTATTAAAACATAAAGTAGAATATGGAAGACAAACCAGGGAAGGTAGTTCACTGTGCGCAAAAACAGGATTAGCTACGACCATCTCCCCCAGAGCTCTCAGCAACACAGAAAGATTTTTTTGTATAGACATAACCTTCTCGCGTATGCATGCTTCCTCTCTAAGCTGCAACTCACGTGCCTCTTCTTTTGCCGTCTTTCCCTTATCTATTTGGATCAAAAATATTATTAAAAAGTTACAAAAAATAATGTCAGGCATTTTAAGAAGACAGGAAAAGGACTGCAATGATGACATGCCAGTTTTCTTTGTTGACTTCCCAAGTTCCTTTTTGCCCACACCAGCAACCTCTTTGCTCGCAGGCTCCCTCTTTACAGAATGGTTGGAGCTGACATGATCCTGAAGCCAAAACAAGCACAACCTTAACAAGTAATGTTGATATGAAATTATCTCAAAATCAAATGAAAAATATGCACACACAATCACCATGCCATCGTTGTTCTCATACATCCGGAAACGGCCTTTGGCTTGTTTTGTGTTCTTAACAGCAACAGACTCCGCAATA
Source organism: Cornus kousa (assembly GCA_025631255.1). Lineage (NCBI taxonomy): Eukaryota > Viridiplantae > Streptophyta > Magnoliopsida > Cornales > Cornaceae > Cornus > Cornus kousa. The sequence goes on along the minus strand of JAOTQH010000014.1, from coordinate 429,246 downwards.
TAAACACCTTGTTCACTAGAAAGTGAACCGTCAGGAGTATGAAAGATCTGTAATGATACAAGGATGATACAAGAAAAGTAAGAAATTATATAGCAACCCAATACGATTAAGATTAAAATACAACACTTGAGACGACAACAAAATAATCATCCCTCTTAATATCTGATCTTTCATGAATCCTGGTCTCCATACGAAAGGATTTTAAGTCTTAGAAATCATTGTATACTCCGACATCTTCAAAATTAGTATGCATTCATGATCGAATTGGAAACTTTTATTTATAATAATGTAACATGTAGGTTTCTATTTACGGAATGACTTGTCTCAGCCATTATAAGTAGAAGGGCTGAATAGGTTGATGTGTATGACGCAATGAACAGGGTCAGGAATATATTGTAGAAATTACGAAGGCCATTATAATAATTTCTCCTTATTTGTGTTATAACAAGCTACTTTCAAGTCGTGGATAGAAGACTTGAGCCTCAATTAGGGTTTACTTTGATTTATCCCACTGGGCCATAGGAACTAAAATCTGGGTATTTTGGGTAATGATTAGTTATAGACATTGGAACATTTATTCTCAAGATGGCATCCATGCTAGGTCAATTTTTTTTTCCTAGTTGGCACTCACACACGCATGCCTCCACTGAGACTCGAACCCCCTTTGGGAAGTAGTACCGCTAGGCTACTGGCCTGTTGGTTATGCTAGGTCATTATTGACTTGATTAGGCTTGATCATAAAAAATCCGAACGATAGTTTTGATGAAATGTTATATATTTATTAAATATATAATTTTCTCAAAATAAATGTTTTATGTGATCAAATAGAATTGACCAAGAAGTCAATAATAAAGGATAAATTAGTGATTGGATTGATGGCTTTATTTGTCAAATATCCTAATTTAGCATAGAGGGGTAATCTTGTAATTTAATTCTCGAGGCTTTTATTCAGGGGAGGCTCAAAATAATTTGAGGCCTCAGGCAAAAAATATATAAGTGGCCTTTTAATATGCAATATATTAATATCAAATAATTTTTCACTATTTACTAATATCAACTAGTAGTAAATTATGTTTATTTAATAATCAACCTTCTTGCTTTTTGAGACGCAAAGTTACCATAGATTTTTCTATTCAAGTTTTGCTAAAGTTTTTTTTTTCGTAATATATAATATAACCCATCAAATAGACATATAATCAATAATTAATCAAGCAGGTGCGGGAAAAAAACATGGAATGAGGGGAGGAGAAAAAAAAAAGGTTAGATAAGGATAGAAAATAGGAGTTAATTCTTGTGCCCACTATTCAATCTCTCCTATTGTTTGGGGCCTAATAATGAAATAAAATTTTTATGGAAGTAACAATATAAGGAAATAAAAAAAATTTGGGTTCTTCTGCTATTGGTTGGGGTATAATAATATAAGGAAATAAAATTTTAGAAAGGAAATAAT
>JAOTQH010000014.1:397451-410192 GCA_025631255.1 Cornus kousa | reverse complement strand
CTCTAGGAAACAAATATTTACACAATTCTAGTGCTAAACTACCACTAATCAAGGAGACTAACTTGTATTTTTCCACATTCATGTTTCTAGTAAATGATTTTGAGCCATTACAAATATCTGTTTCCTGTGGTTATGAATTTTGGGATTCCTTGCAGAGTTACATGGGCTGCACCTTAAACATCTTTTAGAAGATGAATACCCTTGTTCTTTAATAGCTCTACATAGGTTCAATTACTAAAGAGAATGTTTCTTTTCTCAGGAGTGATTCATATTAGAAATTTAGTAAACTGTGTAAGCAATTATAGTAGAGAATGGTGCATAATTTGTATGCTTACAGTATCGAGGAAATCAATTTTTTTTTTTTCCCTGGAAGGTGATATCAATTTTCTCTAAACTAAAACATAAAGCAAATTGAAATTTACAGATATCATATTACTCCTAAGAGTTCATTCTATTTTTGTGCAGTGTTTGGCAGACAAAAACAATCATCTGAAGCCGAACACAGGAGGGATGCATCTAGCACTGTCAACACTGGAAATATTGCGGCACAGACTTACACTTTTCGTGAGCTAGCCGCTGCAACAAAGAATTTCCGGAAAGAATGCCTATTGGGTGAAGGTGGATTCGGAAAAGTTTTTAAGGGATCACTCCCTGATAGTGAGCAGGTTATAAGGACTTCAATTTAGTGACTGTTCCTAAAATGATTAATAGTCATGTTTTATGAAAGAAGATCTGCTAGTTTTTTAATGTGGAATTAGTAACAAGCTTCAGCTCTTATTTATTTATTTATTATATTTTTGCCACTGCAAATAGGTTGTGGCTGTGAAGCAACTAGACAGGAACGGAACACAAGGAAACAAGGAGTTTCTTGTTGAGGTTTTGATGCTGAGCCTCCTCCACCACCCGAATCTGGTCAGTCTTGTTGGATATTGTGCTGATGGAGAGCAGAGACTTTTAGTGTATGAGTATATGCCGCTGGGATCTCTAGAAGATAAGCTATTTGGTATGTTTTTTGGCCACTATTGCGAAATTATGGTTCATTAGATCTTTACTTCCTTTTTTCATTCTCTATGGGGTGGTTTGTGATGTTGTGTGCATATGTCAATTGTCTTTGTTTATCTGAAAATCTTGTTTTTTGATTGTTCAATACACAAAATTATTGATGTTCCCATTTATGATCCTTCAGTTATCAATTTTGTTTGCTCTTTTTTTACATTTGAACTTTTTGCTTTTGGTATCCCTTACCATGTATTTAGCGAGCCATGGAACATTTCACAGATGTTTGAACAGAATTTACTGGACAGAAATTTGTACTTCCATTTCAAATTGCAGGGACTTCCCAAGAAGAGCCATTAAATTGGGTAACAAGGATGGAAATAGCCTCAGGTGCTGCTCAAGGCATGGAGTATTTGCACCACAAGGCCAATCCCCCAATTATATATCGTGATTTGAAGCCCTCCAACATCTTATTGGACGAAGATTTCAACCCCAAACTCTCCGACTTTGGACTTGCCAAGCTTGGAAATTCCGCGAATAAGATGCATGTATCGCCAAGGGTGATAGGTAGCTATGGCTATAGCTCTCCAGAGTATGAACGAACAGGCGAGCTCACAATAAAGTCAGATGTGTACAGTTTTGGAGTTGTTTTACTCGAGCTCATCACAGGTCGAAGAGTCATTGACACTACACGACGAGCTGAGGAGCAAAATCTAGTTGATTGGGTATATATATAATCATCCTACCTTCTTTCCCTTTTTTTTATTGGAATACTAAAGAAGAATATGCCATCCTTTCTCTTTGTTTATTTGCTTTGTTCTTTAGTATTGTTGTATTGTTTTCTTAAAAAGAAGATATTTGTAGATTGATAGCATTTCAAGGAGTTTATCAACAATCAAAATGGTTATCTATTATGCTTTTTGCTTGAACAGGCACAGCCCATTTTCAAGGATCCAAGGAGATTCCCTGAGTTGGCAGATCCACTTCTTAAACTGGACTTCACGGTGACAAGTTTAAATCAAGCAATTGGGGTTGCAGCCATGTGTCTCCAGGAGGAACCATCAGTCCGTCCCTTGATCAGCGATGTTGTAACTGCTCTTAATAACCTAACACAAGTTAAGGACGAGCCTAACCTTTCTTCTCTTCCGGTTTCCAAAACAGGGAACATTTCAAGAGATGGATACAGTTCAGAGGATCATCAGGATGGAGATTATTCAGACAATGAGGATGAAGAGAGAGCACTTTATCCTCATGGAAGCCGTAAGTATTCTAAAGATGAAGACATTTCAAGTAATAGACATGTAGATAGTTCAGATCATAATGGAGAACCAAAAAAGGCAGTTAAAAAATCCATAAGATGGAGTTCAGATATAATGCGCAAACACAAGGATTCCATGGATGGAAGTTTTAATTCAAATTCAAGGCGCATTGACAACAATGAATCCCCAGATGGAAGTGTTGGTCAGAACACAATGCTCAACAGCAACATGGAAACTCAGGACAGAAGTTCTAGGTCCATTTCAAGGCAAAACAACATGGACACTAGTGATGACATGGAATCCCAGGAGATAAGTGTTGATTCTAATTCAAGGCACAAATTCAAGGATAGAACTCCTGGTTTGAATTCAAGCCACGGACTTAATTTAAGGTCTAGCAGCACAATGGAAGCTCCCCGGAACAAAAGTGATGCTCCAAGTTTAAGGTGCAATAGTATGATGATATCTAGGGATGGAAGTGGTGGTTTGAATTGAAGTTGCGACAGTGACATGGGATTCCAAAATGGAAATGTCAGACCGTACCTGAAGCATAACAGCGACATGGGATCTCAGGATGTCCATGTTGGTCACATTTAAGGTGCAGAAGCAATGCGTGACTTCAATGTGGAAGTGTTTTTTCATCGTAAAATATCCGTCTTGTCACCATGATCACTAGGGATATAGACATTCATTTGGGAATCGTCGATGGCTCTGGTGCCTCCCATTCAGAGATTAGTACTTTTACAGAAATGTGCCATCATAGAACTTGGTTGAGAGTTGCAATGGGCTATTCTGATTGTGGTGCAGTTATATATGGGAAGGAAAAGTTTAAGTGAGGAGTTACATCTATTTAATATTTGTTTATGCTAAAATTCCAGGAATTTTCTTTAAATATTCTTCTATAGAATATGCATAAGCTTTGAGACAACTACAACTATGAGTGGCCTCAAATAATTTGCTATGTATCCAGAAGAATACATTTATCTGTATAGTGTGGTAACATTGTTTCTAGATTACATTAGCATCAATAAGGTGGTGATTATTTGTATAATTCAAAAACTTGAATTTATCAGATAAACTGTGAGGATTATTGAGACATAAATCTCAGTTTAACACGTTGATTGTTCCTTTTGAAGGAGCATCATCATTCTAAAAGACCGACTGATCAGTTGGAGAGTCGGTTGGCTCTTAACAAAGATTGACCAGTTGTTTCTGCTGTCAAAAAGGTTTAAATCACGTTTTTGTATGGAAAAGCAGTTAGTTGTTCTGAATCGGTCGCCTGACTCTTTGGAAGAACTGAACAGTATTTTCTGCTCAACCTGTTAATAGCTCCTCTGCATTTTTTTAGCATTAGCAGGATAGCTCTTTAAGAAGGCAAGCCTAATAACTCTAGACATCAATGTTCTACAAGTTCCTCCATAGATTATGCAAGGTGTTTACCTAAGATATTTTTTCCCATTTCATAAATATAAAAGGTTCCCTGTTATGTTCTATACTTGAACCACTTTTTCTGTTTAATTCACCTTTAGGAAGTCTTTGGCTAACTCATTATTTTCTTTGTCACCAGTTAATCAATGCAAGTCCTTTATAAAATTTATTTGACTTTAACTTCTTTAATTCTAGTTCACTTTTCCATTTCATGCTGGCTTTAATTCCTGTATGATATGAGATGTTCACTTTTCCTTTCTCTTCAAATTCATGCTTACAAATCATGACATATATCTACAAATAAACCTAGATATCCATGATTATTAGTATAAGTTGGTGAAAACATAGTTGAATCCCTGCTAACACCAGCTCTGAAACTTTGCAAATACTGTTTTTAGTGCTTCCAAAAGACCTCATTCATCAATTAGATCAATGTCCAATTCAAGTCCTTCATATAGAAAAGCATAAGACTGCAGTAAACACAATGGAATAATGTGAGCTTCTTTAGTAGCATAGAGTGCCAATAACAGCTGAAACTTAGGCAGTTATGCTGTAGCTTCCGAAAACCTAAGTTATGCTGAAACTTAGGGTTGTGAATGGTTCTCATTTGTTCACCTCTTTGTTTTGTGGACTAGTTATTGTCACCTATCCAAAATTTTCATTCTGTACAGCTTCATTTTTGCATTTGTGGTAGTCTTACAACAGATTATCCGGTGAAACCCAGAAATTCAAACGAGGCACTGGAGTCTATTCCGAATACTATAGATTTACTACATTTAATAGGTCTCAATGCACTACAGTAATGAAGAACAATACCATCCACAAAAGAACCAGAGGAAAAAATAGAACTCTGAATTTCATCTTTCTTGAAGTTATAAGCATTAATACAATATATGCTACAGATTTCAAACATTTGAAATACAAATCACCCAATTAGCAGTGATAAGCTTGCCGCTACTAAGTTCATTTCTATCTTAGCTTCCTCAGTGGCAGTGCTCGCCCAAAGAGCTTTTCGAACTCATTTGCTTCCATCTTAAGATTACTCAAAATATCCATCTCTTCCTTGCTCAGCCCTTTCAGGAAGTTTTCCTCATCTTGTCTGAGCTCCTGAAACCCTTCTATCAACCTTAGAAACAATGCCTTCTCGGTCTCCTCCACTTTCTCCACCTCCTCTTCAACCTCTTTTACGATTGTTTTCTCTCCTTCTTCCACTGTCTTCTCCAATCTCTCTACTAGGGGAGGTTCAGGTCCACAACTATTGTCTGTCCTGATGAACGTGTTGAAGTCGCGTCCTACGCTTTGAGCTGCTCTTTCTAATTCAGGTACAATGCTTTCAGGTAAAACTGCACTTCTTGTGTACACAACAGCACCACCGTATCCATCCCATGCATCATTGCTGCCTCGGTAATATACAAATACATAGTCATCCTGTTTATTCTCTATTTTGGAAGACAGAATATACCTGCATAAGTTATTTTAGTTATAGATTGGTAAGTCTCTAAGTTGCATAGTACAATCATGAGGCCCAAATCCATCACACACACGCCTATTGCAGTCGGAAGTATGAAACCCAAATCCATAACCATGGAAATATGACATCTCAATCGGCTAAGAGAGTAACTTTGTTCAGGTGTGACAATACATCCATGCCTTGTCAAGATTCAATAAAAAATGCATCACCTTCAGGTTGAGTTATGTACACGAGATGGGACAAAACTTTGTAAGATTAAATTACTCATCTTTTGGAGTAGCTGAATTCAAATTTATAAAATCAATACAGATCCTGATTTTGCCATTCTTTTTTATTACAGAATGATTTTTGTAAAACATCATACGGCAGGTGGTGGCTCTCTCAAAGCTAATTTTTCTTGGATAATTATGAATTTTTTGGCACCAATCTTGTCTGTTAGAAAAAAATAATCAACTCTAATATACTATACTATTTGAATAAAAATCTTTGATTCACTTTTTACGATGATATTTCCGTAGTAAAGGGTACTGACAGTCGATAATTTCTCTTTTTTTGTGATGATTTTGTAGTTGTCACGGACATTTCTTATTCAGAACGACCCCACAACAAAAAAACTTCGTTGTGATTGATTTTTTGCGACAAATTTTACTCTTTCTATGACAAATCATTTCGTGAACCCCATCTGATGCATTTATGTTAGGCATCAATACACAAGCATTTACGCATGTCATAAACATCACAATTATTATTTTTTGTAACAAAACATAGTTCATCATCGTCATCCTTGCCTTAATCCCATGTGAATGTGATCAACAACATGAATTCTCGTTTTATATTCTTTTCTACTACAAGACATTTCCACTATAATATTTAACTTTTTTAAATCATTACTAATGATTTTGTTCCATATTAACTTTGGTCGCTCTCTCTGGCCCCTATCTTCCATGCAAATTAGTCTTCCTTTTCCCAATTCAACTCAATTAAGCATTTCCCCAATTACTTGGGGTCAGCTACATGAATCCCATTTTTATATTTTGTTCTCCTAAGAACATAATCTCAATTAAACCACATGTCATTAAATCTATCCTTACTAATTCTACCGATGTAGTTTTAGTCTCTCTCTTCTCCTAGCATTACCCTCAATGTGGACCATGTCACTCTTCCTAAATGGTGCACTAAATGGTCTTCTTTGCACATGCCCAAACAATTTTAATTGATATTCTCTCACTTTATATCCAATTGTGCTACTTCAACCATCTCATGAATTTGTTCATTTCTAACATTATCCTCGTATTGCTGCGTATCCATCTCAACATTCGCATTTCCACTATATACACTTTATGAATATATTATTTCTTAGCTAGGCAACATTATGCCCATTATGAACAGTCTAATAGTGTTTTATAGGATTTCCCTGTCAATCTTAAAGGGTGCAAATCACACAATATCTCAGATGCACTCCTCCATTTACCCCACCTTGCCTTAATTCCATGACTAACATCATATCTAATTTCTCTTTCCTTGTAATAACCAAACCTAAATAGCAGAAGCATTCACTTTTTGGTATCTCTTGATCCTCAATATTTACAACATCCTTATTTGTAATTCTGGATTTGCTACACTTATATTTCATATATTCAATTTTAATCCCACTTAGCTTAAATCTTTTTAGTTATATGTCTCTAGGCCTTCAAATAGGAACTTCCACCTTCTCCAGTTTAATAATTAAAACAATAACAGTAGCAAATAACATACACTATAAAAGAGCTTAATGTTGTCCCTAGATGTAAGCTTACAATATTTGGAGCTAAATTCATTTGTTTCTTCCACAATCATTCTAACTATAGTCACGGTTCTATCGTACACATCCTGTATATCATGTCAATATATTCTAAAACCCCCCACATTTTATTTCTAGAAATCCTTAAATCTCTAAAACCAAATGAAATCTTTCTTCTTCTTCCTATATCTTTTCCATTGCTCTCTTACATACGTAAAGATAGCCTCCATTATAGACCTCCCAGGTATAAATATCCAAATTGATTTTCCAACACTACAGTTTCTGTATTAATCTTGGTTCATTTACTCTCTACTCAAGTTTCATAGTATGGCTCATCTATTATTATACCATGATAATTAGTACAACTTTGAATATACCCCTTATTTTACAAATAGGCACTATAATACTTTTTAACGCTAAGAACTTAAAGTCAATATATGGTAAAAAATAATTCATGTGTTCCAAATGCGCAGTCTATGTAGGGTGTGAGTGCTTTAAGAAATAAGAACATAAAATAAATAATAATAAATAATAATAATTGATTTATTTTGAAAACTTTACTAATTTATAGTGAAATTGATACAGAAGCATCCAAGAGGTTCTCTGTGTTTTCAGAATAAAGATGCTAGGAAGGAGCCAGCATCCTAAACACTAGTTCTGATCAATTACCAGATTTGGACTGACCTTTTTATTGAAATAAGTATCGTTCATGTTTCAACTTCCAAAGCAGTACCAGAAATGTATACAAGGTTTCACAATTTTTTATACGCTTCCAAAGTTTGCATTTTGGGGTAAATAATTCTTATCTGAAATGGAAGGGTAAGCTGAAATTTATTTATGAAAGCACCATTAAGCTCCCTTCGCATCACTTCTCAATTTTCAAATAAACTAATATTTTATGATAAGATTCAAATTAACTGTATACTAGTATTTTTTAAAAGATTAGAATTGACGAAAAATTCAGCACATATAACCCATTAAGCTTAAAGATAAAAATAAAATAAAAAGAAGAGTGTAGCAAAAGCAATTAGCAAATCCACACTCAGTGGTAGAGCCACATAGAGATGAGTGGGAGTATTTACCCAAAACTTGCCCCCTCCCAAAATTGTTTAAAAATTGTTTAGCTTGGGGGTTCCAACCCTTTCTTCTGCATGTTTCTCTTTTCTTCCAAATTCTCTATGCCCCTCATTCTCCTGACCTACACAAAGTTCATCTCCTCTATTCGGCCATCAATTTCTGTCTTTAATTCCCTCAATTTCTCCAAAGGCAAAAGCACAAAGTGAAGAATTATTATAAAAAAAATAAAAATAAAAAAAAATAAAAAAACTATTATAATTCAGTAGATTTATCGACACTAAGCTGGTATGAAAAAAACCCTAGTCCCCTTTTTCTCCAATATTGTTCCTTCTGCAAAATAAGATTTTAATTTTGAAAAACCAAAAAGAAAAAGAAAAAAGAGCAAGATTTTGTTACCATCAAAAGATTGTTTGAGAAAAACATTTGATGGCATTCATAATGACATTATTATAGAACACTTTCAAGAGATAAAAAGTCAATGAGGATAATAATAAAAATGTATTGAATGAATGTCTTATAAATCATTATTAAATTTTATTATTTATTGTTTTGGTTAAAAAATATATATATCTTATTATTGTTCATGATCGCCCCCACTAAAGTAAATTTCTAGCTCTGCCACTGTCCACACACATAAATAGATATGCACACACATGCAAGCATGCATACATGCAAAGAACAATAAAGGCAGTAGTAAAATTTCAGGACAGAGATACCAGTCATCTTGATAGTGAAGATATTCATTGTCGTGATTGTAGAGTATTCCAGGATAGGTTGGATCTTGTGCAAATCTTTGCATAGCTGATCGAGTGAAGAAGCCACCATCTGGAGTTCGTATTCGCCATGACAAATTTCCCACAAGTTTGTTGGATTCTGTATGGAACTCATGTAATTGGCAATTAAAAACATCAAAGGTAGGATTCAAACCACTAGTTATGAACCACTTTCCACTGAAATCTTCAATGTTAAATTTCTTAACAAGAACAGCAGGATCAGGGATAGGAAATTCCCCCACATCAGATTTTCGGGGTACGCATTTCTTTCGTGACACTGCACACTCATTGAACTCGTCTACAACACTGTTTTCAAACAAATCCCCACATTTAATCTGCAAAAGGAAAAGGGAACAGAAACTTTGCGGATCAGAGTTAATCTTCCTCGAGTATAAAGTTGTACAAAATGTCTTAAGTTAAACACATGGAACTAGCCTGGCATTCAGTCTCATCAGGTCGATTGTTGCAGGTTTGAAGACACGCGACATTTGCTGCACATGATGGGTTTGCAATACACTTGGCAAGTTCCAATCTGACAAGATGAAGAAGACCTCTACCAACTCAGAAGATTTTATAACAAAAATGTTGGCTATATATTTTAGGGAAAATATTTTTAACTCTTCCATTTTACAAAAAGCTAGTTAATCAGTGAAGATGATTTTCTTCAAAGATCAAATTTTCTGAGACACGGCCTGGCCTCTATATAAAACAAGAGAAAGTCAACTAAGTTTGGTCATGTGTAGTGAAAACCAATAATTCCACTAATGGGGGATAGTTATATGGTCTGCATTGAGGGTTTGATAAGGGAAGGGGACGACCATGGGTTGAGATAGTAAATATATATATGTTGCACATGATTTGACAGAAATAATGACCATACATTAAGCAAAATGGTGAGACAGAACTCATGCGAGTTGACAAGTTAAGCATAAATAATAAGACTGTCCATCTGTTTGCCACTCTCTCTCTTTCATTTTTTTTCCCACGTGTGTATGTGGAAGATAGTAGTAAATCAGTCGCATTATTATTATGTTTTAATTCAACTATCATAGGTGAAGTAAGTGGACACCATTCACCATTTCCAGACACATTTAAAACTAGTTTGGATGCAATACCTGCACTCCTTCAGCAAGCAAGCACAAGTTTTAAGGGCATCTACAGCATCAGCTGCTGGAATGACCAAGAATGCGCATGCAACTACGACAACCACTTTTAAGAATTGTCTCTTCAGAACATTTGGTATTGCTGCCAATTGAAATTTAACTATCCCGTTTTCCTATAAAAGAAAAGAATTAAAAATAGATTATTTTGCTAAAGAAAATTCAAGAAACATAACAACTTTGCATTGAAAAACCAAGAGCAAGTATATATGAAAAGCTACCTCAGGTATACTCGTATTATTGCTACACACTGACAAAATTTTCTTGGCCGGCTCCAATCCAGAACATATTCTATAAGATTTTAAAAGCCCAAAATATCTTGGCCTTCTGTTATTAGACCACATTCTCACCATAACTACACCACAATTAGAAGCAAGCCCCCTCTTCCTATACCTATCGTCACCAATAAGTTGTGATCTGGAACACAAGCCAATGCTTTCATCACTGGAGAGGTTGATTGAATATGCACAAAATGCCATATTGCAATGCCTTGATTCCTGAATGCAACCTGAGGATGACTCAAATAAATCAGTGATCCATTCTTTTCATTTTTCTTTAATTTATTTGAATATTCTTCTTTTCAAACGTCAGCCATCAGGCATGTCAAATCCCCAAATAGAAGAACACATGGATTCTGCCAAATATTCATATTATTAATATATTTTATTTTATTTTATTTCTTAGTGTAAAATAACGGTTTTATGTAACATAGTGTCTAATATAAGCATTTCATTCATTTTGAAGTAATAATATAATAAAACTGAATTATTAGATGTATTTCTTAGCTGTATGTCCATCCAAAAGTGTTGGACAGATATCCCATACCCATGTCGAGCATTGTGCGTATGATACGGGCACTTCACCTTCAAAACACATGTAACATAGCTTGGGAGAGAGAGTTCGGATTAACTCCTACCCCTCTCAAGTTTTGATTTGATTTTGCACTCCAATTCGGGTATCTACTCTCATTTGGTTGATGCACATAACAATTTTGGTACACTTTTTAGTCAAATCCACATTAATATAATCTCTACTATTTTAGTAAATAATTGATCATGCATAAAAAAATAATAATAACAATAAAAATAAATAAATAAATAATCTTATATCCAGTGTTACATAATCTTATAGTAAAAGGAAAGGAATTGCATTTTCTAACTAGATTTTCCCCTTATATTTGGCTTTTTTATCAAACCAGAATTAATTTATGCTTCAAGGGTACCAACAATAAGGAGAATTTCACAAACATTTACAGTACAAAAATTGGTGTTAGAGCTTTGTGAAAATTCAAAATAACAAACTTTTTCCCTTCAGAAATCACCTAATAGACAATGTCATTAATGGTCATAATGAATATCTGTGTATTATCCATGGACTAATTCTTATTGCATATGAAATTAAATTTGGAAACAAAGAAAATGAGTAGTAAACACCCATCAAAACAAAAGTTCTAAGCAATTGAACACAAGGGTTAATAGAAAATACATATTCAGGTTTTAAAAAAAAAAAAATAGATAAACAAAAAAAACAAAAAAAAAAAAAAAAAAAACCCAAGTTCAGAAATATAGAGAGAGAAATGCAAGATAGAGAGAGGGACACAGAGAGAGAGAACCAGAGAGAGAGAGAGAGAGAGATGGATTTAACAGAAGCAGACCTTGGGGAGGTGAAGCAGCTCAAAAATGGTAGATTTAGAGGAGGCCACGCTTTTCATTGCAGCAAATAGTTGGAGGGAAAGGAATGGGAGAGGGGAAGCAAGTGGAATTTGGAAGGGAGTGAAGTCGGATAAGATAATTCGTGTGGAGAGTAGCCCTGTAACGTATTGCCAAAACTAGGACCGACTAACTTGGGGATTGTTTGGATCGGGTTATAAATGTTTTATGTTCTTTGGTGTCAAACAAGGCTGAAGGTGGTTCACGTAAGGCTCTTAATGGATCGGATTCCGATCGAATTGATCAAATTTATATCCGATTTGTTAACCAAATGAATTATCAATTTCGAATTACCAACGAATTCTCGGACTGAATGTCCCAATTCATATATTTATTTAGATCGAATTCGGATCGAATCGGATTCGAATTCGGATTAAATTCATATTTACTAACATATATAATTATAAAGTTAGATAAAGGATAATTACTAATATACAGAATGCTACATAATATAATTATGCAACCAAATGAATATAATGATAAATAATTAATATATATATATATATATATATATAATTTATAAATTTAGTATTAGTATGTGGATGAGAACACCACACTATTGTATATATAACATTATGAATTTTTTATTTTTTATTTTTAAATTTTTGGATTACTTCTAATACAATTTTAATAGGAGTATTGATATATATATATATATATATATACACACACATATATGTAAAATTATTGATAAATAATTATATATATAATTATTTTTATATATAATTTTAATCGGATCAGATCGAATTATTAACGGATCGGATCAGCATAATCCATATCAGATTTGTTAAGCTAACGGATTATCGGATTTAGATCGTAATTAGATTATCGAATTTTTTGTTCAATCCATATCCGACTAATCGGATCGGATTCAAATTGGATTCGGATCAGAATCCGCTCTATTGATAGGTCAGTTTACGGGGATCCAAATTGGGTGCACAAAAAACTGGTAGAACTGGTCGCAAAAAATTGGGTGTCCAATGGGGAGTGTTTCGCAGCAAAATTTAAGTCACACATTATAAATTAGAGTGAGAGCGAGAGTGCGCTCGAAATGTGTGAGCAATATCCATTAAAAAAAAAAAAAAAAAAAA
>JAOTQH010000014.1:348897-362281 GCA_025631255.1 Cornus kousa | reverse complement strand
TCTCCTTCTTACCCGAACACATTCTCCTTGAGCTCTTTTCGGTACTCTCTCTCTCTCTCTCTCTCTCTCTCTCTCTCTCTCTCTCTCTCTCTCGGTGTGTATATAACTATGTGTATGCTTTTTGTTTATTACCTGCTCTAAGTCATATGAAACACTGGAAATGAATTATTTTTTTCGGAAGTTACTGGAAATGAATTATTTGTTTCTGATAACCATGATTTAGGTTATTCCTTGTTCTTGCCTGAACTGCACAATTCTTAAGCTGGGATTGTTCTAATTTATTTTTTAGGTCAAAGTTCTTCTGTTAGAACTGTGTATTAGTTATTAACTTTACAATCTAGAAATTTCAATTAGGGGTTTGATTTAGAAAACTGGGGTTCACCATCTCTCTATATGGAGCATGCGTTTGCCATTTGGGTGAACAAGGAGAACATTGATAAGTTGATATTTAGTGATTTAAACACCGTTGAAGCTGTCGAATTTTATTTTTCTTATGTTCAATTTTCTGTTTCCAACAATTGATGTTAGAATGTTGTATCAAAGAGTAGGCCAGAATTTCTCTGACACATAATTGGTTTTGTTTGAACTTAAATTTACTCTGCTATGATACGTAATTTCAAGATCTTGTTATTATTATTTTTTGGTTCAGTTTAGTTCTGAATCACTGTTTTTCTGGACTTCTTTTTGGTGATTCTCTGTTTGGCAAAGCAATGCTTATATATTGGATAAAAATCATAAAATTTTGAAGTTACTTCCATGAATACAAAAATCTACACCTTTGCTGTTTATTCAAAGCATAATATTATTAATTTGGGAAGTGAAAATTTTGAGTTCCTGCTATGAGTGCCACACCATGATCAAGTCACAAAACTTTTAATACCCCCACAGAAGTGATTCTTTTCCTGCTTTCTTGTTAAGTGTTTACGCTTTGTTTTACGAAAATATAGTCGAATATGCCTTTTGAGATTGGATTAACAGCAAAATGAAAGTGGAAAAAGAAAATGTAAAATAGCAAACTGTTGAGCCAGGATAATCCCCTTTTTATTTTTCTAGCAATGTGTTTTGGCAAACCCTTGAGTACAAAGTGAAAGCTATCTTCTAGGATCTGTACGTAGATATATGGAATACTCTGTTGATAGATTTATGGAACTTCTATGAGGAGACCCCAAGAGGCGGGGCTGATGCTTTATCGATTTTTCAGTGATTTGACATAATTTCACATGTGATTTTTGTTTTAATAACCCGTTTGGAAACATATTGGTTTTATGTATGTCATTAAGAAATGTGATTCAAATTACAGTTTTATTTGATTGTTCTGTATTTATTTTGTTTTGAATCTTATGCAGGAACTAGGAAGCCTGGAACTACTACTTAGCTGTGTGTTTGTTTCTTATTTAGAATAGTTACAAAATTACTTTCTATGTCCCACATATAATGTTTAGCTAATATTTTATGTACAATAGTCCATTATCAAAATTTAAATGCATTATCCTAACACAAAGTCATAATGGTTGCATTTGTTATTATGGATTTGAAATGAAAGGATATAGGATTGCAATTTGCAAATATATTGTTGGGTTGACTATTGGAGTTGGATCGAGAGAGATGAGGGAGTGAACAGAGTAGAATTGGAGAGTATTTTTTTTTTTTTTAATGACTCCCTTCACGTTGTTATTTTGAATTCATTGAAATAAGGGTGAAAAATCTATCTGTGGTTTTGAATCCAGGTCATAATCCTTAAATATCAGAGTTCAATCCTTTCAATTGAAATCCATCTAATGCAACTTAATGTATAAGGCTAAGCAAATTAATTTTGACATGCATCAATATTAGGCTGTGTGGGTTCTAAATGATGAGTAAGATGAGAGATATTACACGTAACACAATGGTTATCCAGTCATTGTTTGATAGGTGGAGTGCTAGACATATGGAGGGCTCAAAGACTATAGTTAGTGAATCATTTAAGCTTAGGAAGAGTACCTTATCTCAATTATGTTAATGAAGTTTTTAATGGATTTCCCTTGTCTAAAATGTCTTAAGGCAACCAATATATACTCTTGCAAAAAGGGATTTTTGTACGTGGTTGGTATGACAGGTTCGAATGGAGTTTAGAAGAACAAGATAAAAAAAAAAACCGAGGAATAGCAAGAGAATTGTGAACTTGAGGCGGCAAAAAACTGCTTCCTTCTCATACAAATGCACAACTACATTTGTTGACTTAAAAATGCTTGCTGCATTTGTTAACAAAAGAGGGTTGATTTAAAGGCTCAAATTTGAGCTAAAAAGTGAATGGCAATAAATGAATTGCAGACATTGGGCTCACATGTTTGCCATTGCATGCCATTCAACAAATCTCCACCTTGGTGAAAATTCTCACACGTCAACCATATCTGCCATTTAAATTGTCCTCTTTACAAAGCCCCAAAGGGCAACTATCAGTGTTTTGTGACTAAATTGTTCTGTGGAAAAGGCACGATTAGTATGGAGGGTGTTAAATCCTCATTCAACTATTGGGAGTTAAGGAAAAAGGTGTTTGGGAATAGTGGAGATCAACAGGCCGAAGGTTTAGTTGTGAAGGGATGGTAACAAGGGTCAATCTAGATCAAAATCTAGATTTCATAAGGATGTAGATTTAAGGGAAAACTTAGTGGAATTGTCCAATACTTTAAATTATGAAGAAATTATAAGAATAAATCCACTAATAATTCTTCTAATGTTGCTAGAGTTGCTGAGGAGAATTCCTTTTCAGTTATTGTTAATGATTGTCACTCTAGTGGTGAGTGAATTTTTTTATTATGGTTGTTTGTGTCCCAACAAGGATGGTTTGCTGCTTATCAGTCTATTGATGGTGGTAGTGTCTTAATGGGGAATAATATGCCTTGTGAGACTATTGGCATAAGCACAATATGAATTAAAATGCAGGATTATATTGTCAGAACCTTGATTTATGTTCAACATTTTCTAGACATAATTTTTTTATTTTTATTTTATTTTATTTTTGACTTCTTTAGGTACTATTGGCTCTAACGGTTGTAAATTATCAGTTGAAGATGGAAGTTTTAGAGTTACCGCTGCATTTAGAATCTTTTTGTCTATTGCGTATGCGTTTAGGGCATAAGAGTGAGAGGGGCTTGATATAATTGAGCAAATGAGTTTGCTTTGCAGATAAAAGAATGGAGAACTGGACTTTTCTGAGCATTGCGTCTTTGTGTTATAGACATAAAAAAGAATTTGATTTCTTTAGGTACTCTTGGCTCTAACGGTTGTAAGTTTTCAATTGAAGATGGTAGTTGTAGAGTTACCTCCAGATTTTAGAATATTTTTGTGTATGGCATATGCGTTTAGGGGATAAGAGTGAGAGGGGTTTGATATAATTGAGCAAATGAGGTTTGCTCTGCAAATAGAAGAATGGAAAACTAGACTTTTCTGAGTATTGTGTCTTTGAAAACAGAAAAGATTCAAGTTCAGCACAACTATTCACAGAACGAGGGGCACTGTGGATTACATCCATTTGGATCTTTGGGTTCTTCTTAGCTATCTTGGTGGTTCTCAATATATATTGACTTTTATTTATGACTTGTCTAGGAAGTTTGGGTGTATACATCAAAGCACAAAGATGAAGTACCCCTCAAGTTTATGTAGTGGAAGGCCATGATTGCAAAACAGGCAGGGAAAAAGATCAAGCGTCTCGGAACATATACTGGTTTTGGAATTTTGCTCAAGAGAGCTCGACGAGTTCTTGAAAAATGAAGGCATTGTTAGACATTCTAAGTTAGGATGGCTTCACAGCACAATGGTGTAGTAGAACAGATGAACATGATTTCTTGGAGAGATTGGTTGTATGCTTTTTGATGTTGGGCTGTCTTAAGGGATTTTGGGTAAAGCAGTCCACATCACATGCTGAGAGTCATCTTAAGGGTTTTGTAGAGAAATAATGTTGTATGATAGATATGGTTGGCTAATCAGAATTTTCGCCAAGGTTGAGATTTGTTGAATGTCATGTAATGGTAGACATGTGAACCCATTTGTCTATCAGCCCACTTTTGTTAACAAAAGTTGCAAACATTTTTTAAGTCAACAAATGCAGTTGCTAGCTGTATTTGTGCAAGAAGGAAGCAGTTTTTTGCTGCCTCAATTTGCACAGATGGTCGTGCTATAGGTGTTGAATTTGTTTGAGATTTTTGGGTGTATTCGAATTTTGAATGTGAGCCACTATCTGTATCTTGTTGTATATATTTTCATAGTGAAATTCTGTTTATCGTTTTTGTGGACGTAGGCCAAAGGCCAGCCAAACCATTTAAATCCTTATGTCGTATTATTTTTTTCCTCTCATTATCAGCAACTCCATTCGGTCCTGTCATAACATGGTCATATTCCACAAAGACACCCTTTACACTCAACTATCGCTTCCCTAAGGTAGTATTAAATGTATACTTATCGAAAAAAGAAGGTAGTATTAAATGTATGTAGTTGGTCAGTTAATGTGGTTGTTGGGAGTTGGATATGTAAAATTTCTAGGTTTTCTAGTTCTTGCTATATCGCGCCATTTCCTTGCTTTTTTTGAATCTAGAGCTTTGACTCTCAGCCTCTAATCCAAAATCTACTAATGGCTCACTTGGTTAAGTTTTTCACAGAATAGTTTTATATTATTAGAGAACTAAAAATAGAAAACAATTTAAAAATCCGTTTGCTTGATAATATAATTCTCTAAAAATTGTTTTACGAAAATGAAAAAGGCACATATTTAGAAACATTCTCTGAAATTTGTTTTCTGTTTCCAGAGTTATTGACAACTGTTTTTAAATAATTGAACCAAACAAGGCCTAACTTTGCCATAGGACTTATTTTAAGTCGTTAGAGCTACTAAGGTCGTTAAGTTTTGCTCCCAACTTAATACACCCTACAAAGGTTGTTGAATTTTGCTCCCAACTTAATATACTCTATGATCTGTTACATAAGGTTGTGATATTCCCTTGAGGTAATTATCACAAGATTTATTTGTGGGGAAAACTCCTCAGAGTGCTTCTTTTGAGGTTATCTTTGGGAAAAAAAGACCTCTCGAAGTGCTTAGTTTGATGTTTATCTATGGGAAAGAGTTCCTCCAAATGTTTGTCGTGTCTTGAGGTCTCTTTATGTGCGAGGATTCCTGGAGGAGGTTATTTTAATGATTTATCTGTGGGGAGGAATTCTTGGAAGCATGTGGCTCAAGGTTTATTTGTGGGTAAAAACTCCTCAGCGATCTAAGGGGGAGAATTACTTGAAGTTGTTTGCTTGTTGAGGCTTATCTATGGAGAGGAGTTCCCTGGGAGAGACTCTTAAGCTTCTCGAGGGGATTCTAGACTCCCTAAAAACTTTCAAGGTGATGATGTTGCCTCAAAATTTCTTTGTTGATACGTGGAGTCCACATGGTCCCATTTGTACAGATCATTATGCCACGAGTAACGTATCCCCACACAACCACATTAAATGGCTAAATACCTGCATTTAATATTTGAGCTGACACATTTGTAAGCCAACTACCTTTGAGGAGAGAGAGGTGGGTGCATTCAGAATTAGGTCCCTCGAACCACGAGAAAGGTAATCCTCACAGACTCTGATAAGTCTTGAAAAACCTCTTTTGCGACACTATAATTAGGAATGTGTCGAAAGCATTAAACAAAGGAGAAAACCATTAAAGACCCCGTTAACATGTATAAGAGTCCTTGTGCCAAGCATATGTGATTCATTAACTTCCAGCTTTTGAGCCCTTAAATTTGTCTTGTTCTCAACCAATCGAGTCGTTAGAGAGTTGTTATATTTTATGTATTTTTCATATGAGGGTAGCTTTGTCTTTTCCTTTATTTTAGTTAGGGCTTATTGGCTTATTTATTTCTTACCATGTAAAGTATTGTGCAACCAGAACAGAAGAGGAAATGAAGAAAGATCACAATACATGTTCAGTTGCATTATTCTCTCATCTTACTCATCATTTAGAATACACTTTTTTAGTGTTCACTTGTGTACTACATACATCAGCATGTAACATATACCCACATGACGAAAGGATTATTATGGTATCATGGTCAAGTTGAAATGAGATTTTCCAAAGAGGACGGTCTTCGTAGAACGAAGAATGTATTGAGATTGATATATAATTGGTGGTTGGATTGTCTGATATTCTGTTGTGAAACTGTTATAAATTTGTATCCTTTTTGTTGGATCTTGTAAGTATAGTTTTGAAGTTATCGGGGATATGCCATATTTGATAATTCAGTGTTGTTTTTTTGAGAAATTGAATGTTTCCAGCTAGGTTTTATGGTTAGAAACTATGTTACTTCGACTCTTAAAAAAGACTTGAAGTACCCGTGTGGGTGGCACGACAACCAGATTTGATTATGGTTATGTGTCTGACACATTTTGTCAGACGTGCACCTAAAAGTAGCAATTTTATCGCATTATTGCTTTAAAATGGGTGGAATGCCTAGTTGGATTACTGTGTGAATTAAAAACATCATTTTTTGAGTAAAAGAGAAATATTAAGTAAGATGAATAATTAGAAGTGCCCCTTTGTTCTTCTTTTTGGAGATTTGAATCATGCCCACACCCGAGACACATACCCGAGTTCATGTAAAGTAGTCTAGAAATTAGATTGTTCCTGTTGATTTCTCATCTTGTCTTGCAAAATCACACCCAAATTTTAGTGTTGTAAGATGGAGCTATTAGTGATGGTTGGTTTTGCTGATGGAATAGTTTAAAGAATTCCAGGTTTGTGTGTTGGATAATAAATGAAATACACGGCGACTACACTTGTTTGCATTGGAAGTCCCACTTAGCAGAAGAACTTTTTTTATTTTTTATTTTAATTACCTCAATCCATTATGTCTCCTTTGATTTCCAGGCCCAAGTAATTTTGCTCATCTCAACTCAACTCAACATTTTCCCAACTACTTGGGGTTGGCTACATGAGTCCTTAAATATTTTTTTGCTCTAAGGCCATAGCAGCAGTCAACCCACATGTTATCACAAATAAAAGACTAGCAAAGTGACTAATAAGAACAGAAAACTACCCTCTGATTAGTTTTGTATATATAAAGCAGAGGCCTCTTTTTTTTTTTTTAACGGCCGAGTCTTGGCATTATATCATACCGGACAAGTGTTGAGCATTCAGCCTCAATTCTTTTTTTGTCTGCTTTGGCCTTAGCACATAGTATTAGGCTATTAGCTGATGTCTCCTTGCTTGCCCGTTGATGAGGATTAATTAATTATATGAGGGTCACCTGTTTCGTAGACGACTCTGCAAAATTCTCGCTTTCTTGCTCATGGGTGCAGAGTGTCATTTGGATGTGAGGAAAGCTGTTCTAGTAGCCTGAAAAGCTTGCACCTCTATTTTATATTGCTCTGAGAGTGTACTTAGTATTATTATTTTCTTAGAGACAACGCCAATTTCTTTAGCTGTCTGATGAGAGTTTAATGGAAAGATAACTTAGTGGAACGTATGCAAACTATATCTAATGTCATTTGAACTATATTACTTATCCAGAAAGGTTTCCCATCAAACAATACCCCTGTGAATTTCTTTGGTTATGAATAGGGCTCGCATCAAAACCAACACAACTTTTCCCTCTAAATGGTCACTGGAGTTGATAAAAATCCTTTCACTTATGAACTGGGGAATTTTTTTGCCCCTCATTATTCAGTTGGATGCTATCTTTTACTTGTGCATCTTTTTTGACTCTTCATGTTCTCTGGTTTCTTCCATTATCGTGACTAGAAAAGCTTTCAGTGTCATAATAGTAATGATGTTGAAAGCCTAGACTTCAGTTGGGAAATAGGGCATTTTATTAGTTATCTTTCGCGTTTTTTCACTTTCAAATTTTTTATGGAGTCCCTAAGAGAAACCCATATCCAAGATTTCATCTTCCCTGATGAGTTTATAGCAGTGCTTTGGAGACTAGATTGCTTGAACTACCCTCATGGCGAGGAAACTGACACTGGGCCCAAGGCCAGAGATATGACCATTAGAACGGGAGTTTGAATTATATGCAGGTTGATTTTCATTAAGTTTATCAGGTAAATAACTTATATTTTGTATTATATAAATTTCCTTGCTTCAGTTTTCTCACTTTTCCTTTCTCTGGTTTGTTGTTTCATTTTCCTCCTTTTTTTTTTTTTTTTGGGAGAGGGTTGTTTTGAGCCTTGCCCTTGCTTGCCCATTAATAACTTTATTACGATAGTTGTCCAGTGGAATTGCAGTGGTGTGTGCAGCTGAGGCACCCTAACTGACTTGTAGACTTGAACTTTGTTCCTACATGATCTGATCAAATTGATTAGGCAACAGCCATCTATTTTTATTGTTCAACTCTTTGACAACACTGAAAAACCATTGTTTAACTTGTTGACAACATGAAAAAACCAAAAGCTCTGCTCTCTCTCTATCCCTCCAAGGGATGGAAGGGCATAGGCCTTGGGCGTCCCTTCCAGTCAAGAATTTGGGCCTCAGAGTCACTAGCCAATATGCTTTTCTCTCATGCCTGCCTTTGTTTATAGTTTGATATTCCTATCAACAAAACTTTATGTGGTAGACAAAATTATTTTGAATTAATGAGAATTTGTGATTTTTAATTTTGGATTAGTGATTATTTTTAGATCAAGTGAATTTTTTATTCTTGTTACTAGTGGTGATCAGCAAGTCATCGGCGAATGGCCAGTCCTTGCTTCTGAGGATGTCAATTTGATCAAGTAAATTTTTTACTTTCATAATTGTAACTGGTTGTTTAGGATCCACATGTATTGCTCCCGTTTTTATTTTTATTTTTATTCCCAACTTTATTGAATTGAGGTTCACTGTTGTGTGTCCTAAAAGGCTATCTTTGAGAGTGCTCAGAGTCCTTTGTACAGCCAAATTAGTAAACCATGTCCTCTTGCCTTTTCTATTTCCCACTATTTAAATTTTACATTTAGTGTAATTGCTTAGTGACACTCTGCACTATTGAATAGAAAACTGAATATAAAATGATCCCATTTAGCAAATCTTTTACTTTCACATGTAGTACTCTTTTGGGTTGGTTCTTAGGGAACCACATGATCGAGTTGAAATGTTGAATCCTTGTTGCATGTTACATGTATGCATCTGAAAATTGTCTTTCTACAGTTTTTAGGTATTCCGTTCCCTTTGATAATATAGACATCCTTGTGGAAATAAAAATTTTCTTGACCAGCAGAGAACTTTGAGAGCTGGGAAGCTGAATGAGAAAGTTTTGAAGCTGTTCATGGCAACTGGCAAAGAAGAAATCCTTTCTCTCATCCGGGCACTTAACATCCAGCACATCCTCACTCCTGTCCTTCCCACTAGTAAGTTTTATATAAAAAAGTCCATACTATTTAAATGTGGATCGACTCTTTCTTGACCTCCATAATTATCTTGACAGGATGCTCAGAGAAATTCTAATAATTGGTTGACATTTTTGAGAACGCGAAATTCTTGGAATTCAAACACCAGTTGTTTTTAGGAGGCCACATTAATATTTTCCTTTTGATTATTTTTTCCCAACATTCTGACAAAATGTCTCAAGTGAGCGTCAAGGACAATGAAGTTGACATTGTGATTGGTGCACTCCACTCTGATCTTACTTCCTTCATGGAAGAGTGGAGACCTGTATTCTCCCGGTTCCACTTGATAATTGTCAAGGATCCTGAACTTGAGGAGGAAGTCAAAATACCAGTTGGCTTTGACCATGATATCTATACTAAGTCTGACATAGACAAAGTTGTGGGCTCTTCTTCTACTGCTGTTCTCTTCTCTGGTTACTCATGCCGTTATTTTGGCTATCTTATATCCCAGAAGAAATATATTATTTCAGTTGATGATGACTGTGTCCCAGCCAGGGACACTCAGGGCAACTTAGTAGATGTTGTGGCCCAGCATATTGCTAACCTTACAACCCCAGCTACTCCTTTTTTCTTCAATACACTCTATGACCCTTATCGGAAGGGAGCAGATTTTGTACGTGGTTATCCATTTAGCTTGCGGAGTGGGGTGACATGTGCTTTGTCATGTGGACTGTGGCTAAATCTAGCAGATTATGATGCACCAACGCAAGCCCTCAAGCCAGGACACAGGAATTCTCGTTATGTTGATGCAGTTCTGACCATACCTGCTAGGACCCTGATGCCTGTGAGTGGAATCAACATAGGTTTTGACCGTGAGCTGGTGGGTCCTGCCTTGTTGCCAGCTTTAAGGTTGGCAAGGGAAGGAAAACTGAGGTGGGAAACAGTGGAAGACATATGGTGTGGCATGTGTGTTAAGGTAGTGTGCGATCACTTGGGGGTCGGTGTGAAAAGTGGGCTACCATATGTGTGGAGAAAGGAAAGAGGTGATGCCATAGAGAGCTTAAAGAAAGAGTGGGAAGGGGTGAAGCTGATGGAGGAAGTGGTCCCCTTTTTCCAGTCAGTGAGGTTGTCCCGAACAGCAGTCACAGCGGAGGATTGTGTGGTTGAGATGGCTGCAGCAGTGAAGGAGCGGCTGGGCCCATTGGATCCTGTGTTTGCTAGTGCTGCACAAGCCATGGTGGAGTGGGTCAAGCTCTGGAAGGCAGTCAGAGCTGGATCGTCAGCATCAACTGCCTAAAGGGTGGTAATAGTTTGTTTTTCCCCTCGAGACTTCCGAATTTCATATGATACCTTTTTGGATCTCCTTTTATTACTAATTCATACTATATGGGAGTTTGGAAATAATAATTTTATTCAAAATGTTATAGAGATAACAGCAGATATCTTCTGGTTTGCTTTTAGTTATTATGTAAGACACTACAATTTGGTCAAGTTAATTTTATTATGCTGGCTTTTGGTGTAAATATTTGTGTCAATAAATAACCCATACTACTGTGACTACTGAATTTGTCACAATTGAAAATATTTCTATCTTGATATAGCAATCTTTTCATCCAAGTCTCCCAGAGGGAAAGCTCGTGCTGCCGCAAAAATCTGAGTTACCGATTTTGATTGCATCGATTATATTAGGTGACTATTGGTTTTATTTGAATATTACACTGCCTTTGCTATGGAGGATAAACCCAAGGACTGAAAATCCTATTGTCTTAGTCCATGCTTCTAGGGATAGGGTTTTGCTGTTTGTGTTCAGAATGCTTATTCATTTCACATTTTTATTTCCATCTCATTTATTCATGCCCTTCAATTTGTTGTCAGCTTATAAAACTGCCTTTGTTTTGCTTTTATATGCTCTTTTTGTTTTTACATTATATGGAACACACCTGCCTTCCAACATTGGCAGGTATTTTATTTTTATACTCAGGGAGTTCGAACCGGCTTTTGGGTGACTCATGCTATCTGTAAATCTGGGATCAACTTTGAGTAAAGGGTTAATTTTTGTCACAAGATGTTTGCAATTTTTTTTTTTCCCTTGTCAATTAGAGGAATTTGTAGAACTGTTAGGCAGTTAAAATGAACAACTGACATTGTGGAGGCTATTTCAGCCTATAATCTTTTTCTTGTTGGGCCTCTATCGAGTCTGCTGAAGGATGCCAAGAAATTGGAAGATCTGAAACTTAAATTGTTGGAATTTTATTATGAAAGGATTGAGGGTTATCATGGAATCTCTTGGTTGCCACTTAGTTGTCACATATCAGCAATCATATGGTGCCTGCACTAATCAATTGTGGCTTTGATAAAAAATTGTTTTTCTTTTTCTTTTCCCAATTCTGTATGGTACTTCATTATTGTTCTTTTATGAGTTACATCCATTATCTAGAAGAACATTTATTTCATTACCCTATGCTTATTGAGAAAGTTATGTCAATTCAAATTGCGGAGGTACCAAGGTCCGTGACCTATTGATATCCCATCTTCTTTCACTTTGAAACGGTTCGCGTCTCTTCAAACATGGCGACAGTGATAAAGACAAAATTCGGAGGGTCGGACTTGAGAGATGGAAGTACCGAGGGCTTGTTTGGGCTAGCCCATAACAAAGCAAGTTAGTGGATTTCCACATTTTCTTTCAAAAGTGAAAGGTAGAAGGTTCGAGTCTCTTCAAGTATACTGACACTTAAAAAAGATAGAAAAAGATTGTATTGGGAGGGTTGGAAGTAACGAGGGCTTGTTCGGGCTAGCCCATAGCGAAGCAAGTTAGTAAAGTCTTAATAAATTGGCCTTCTCTTGCTGAGGTCCAAGACCAATCCCAATAGGTTATCAGGGGTGATCCAAGTTGAAGTCGAAAGAAAGAGGAGAAGTTAAGTCGGGTTAAAAAGGTCATCCGATTGTGTTCCAGTCAATCACATTGATGTCAAGTTTGCTTATAAAGGTGGGAGAATGACAGAATGGAGTCCCAAGCATTGGTGGCTTGCAGGGGTGACCAACGATCGAATCGGCTCGGTTTAGACATTAAACTTAAACCAATAAAATCTGTGGAAAATTTTAATTTGAAGTTTAGACATTAAACCTAAACCAATCCGATCTCTAGAAAGTTTTAATTCGAACCGACCTGCTCAAGCTGAAAACTCAAGTGAGAAGAGTTGTAGGAGACGGTCATTCACCATCAAAATGGCTTGCCTAATTGTTGGATTAAATAAACAAGTATCTTGCAGTATGGAATTTCTATCATAATGTTCTGCTACTGTTGGGTTTGCTCACATTATAAATATTTCAAGTAGATAAATCAACTTCATCCCACAATTTATTTCTAGTCCCAAGTCATGATTAGTGAAAAAAATACAATTTATAAACGTGTAGATACATGTATCAAGTTATTAACGTCTGTGTTTGTGTGCATATAATAAAAATTCAAAGTGGATTTTGAAATTGACATTTCTAGGGCATAAATGAAACAAGATTTAAGAAGAAGAGTAAAGGCTTCTCAAAATTATATTGTGATTCCTCAAAAATTTAAACAAAATCAGGCTCAAGATTAGGTATTGGTTGTGCCCGATGTACTGTGCACCGGGCTCATTCGAGCCGTACATGTTGTGCACATATGGCTCAGACGAGCCGGTGCACTGTGCACTCAGCGCACCCAATATATATTTTAGAATGAATGTGGGCTTGCTTGATTTAGTTTTCAAGAAAACCTTTATGATTGGTTTAGTTTTCTAAGATAGAATAGAAACCTCTATTCAGGGGATGGAATCAAAGGGGCTGAGGAAGAGGAAGAATGGAAAAAAGTTGAAGAAACCCCAACTTAGATGTATTGGAGGGTATAAGGGTCTTTGCAATCAAACCAAAACCTCAAAATGATCACCCTAGCACCCTAGAACATCAAAGGTATGAACAGCCACCCCTTAAAACACATAGAAGTGGGAAAATTGGGACAAAAATCCTCTCCTGTGCAACAGGAGATATGTTCTAGTGAGTGCGTGATGTGGTCCTAATAGCGCCACGTCGCATAAGTGGGAAT
>JAOTQH010000014.1:299623-321245 GCA_025631255.1 Cornus kousa | reverse complement strand
ATCTATATATATAGCGTATGAATATATATTTATTTGCTTAGCACGGTCTGTTTGATTGACAAGGGGTGGTGGATCTTTTATTTTGTTTTTCAATTTTAAAGAAAGTTTAAAACTTTTTTGGAATTATTATATGAAGGTTCGATTAGTTTTTTATTTTTTATTTTTTTTCTGCCAAATTTGTTGCTTCCGATGAAGCTAACAAAAGGCCTACTTTACTGAATTTTCTCCATTCTTCATTTTTTGAGTCAATTGAGATTGGCATATACCCAAAAAGGAAAGGAAAAAAAAAAAGATCAGCAGGGATTGGTGTAAAAACAATTTTTTGTTTGTTTGTTTTTTTTTTTTTGGCTTTTGGCTTTTGTTTTGGGGTGTTTCTATTAATTATAAATTTTTGTTTGGATTTGTGCAGCTCAAAGGAGAGACCCACTCTTGGGTAAGTGAGCATTTTGAGCAATATTTGTTTCTACCTGTAACTTGCAATTGATCTACTATATTAAATTACATTATGCTTTTGAAGATTGAATTACGAACATTCATACTAAAAGTACTGTTAATTCTTATTGCATGTTATAATTGTAATTCAGTCATAGGGATAAATATTCAACAAAATGAAACATTAACATTAAAGAATTTTTTAAACAATTCATCATCATCCTCACCCTTGCTCTCATCCTCTCCTTTATCCCATATGGATGGGGTTGGCCACATGAATTCGCTTTTTGCATTCTTTTTTATTAGAGTCCATGTCTTGTCTTAGATTTAATTTCATAAAATTGCTTTTAATTACTTCTTCCCGTGTAAGTTTTGGTTGTTTTTAATTAATTGGTAATATTATTATTATTTTTTTATTTTATTTTTTTAACAATTAACATGTATAAACATGCAAAAATAATAAATATAATATAATATAAATTTTAAAAATAATAATTAGAAAGAACCGGCTCGGATGAAGGAGAGGCACTCTTGGTGCTTTCCTGAAGTCGTATGGCTTCCCTACGTGGATGCATGAGCAGTCCAAATAAAACTTCAAGATACAACACATATCCATCAATGGTCTTTTCAAACTTTTCCAGAGAAGACGTGCGACCACTTGTATCAAGTTGGTCCAAAAATGTAGATAGAAAATATGGAAAAAATAGAACATAAGAAGGGAGGGAGGGGAAGTTGTTTTTAGAGATCAGAAGTTTGCTTGGCTAACTCATATATATGTATGTATGTAGGCAAGCGAGCCCAATAGTTATATTTGCAATAAATGTCCATAATTGTCAGAAAATCAAAAGCCCACAAAACACAACAAATCTGAAAATAAAGGTTGGGCCTTTAAAGCCCCATAAAGCCTTGTATGGCTTCCCTACGTGGATGCATGAGCAGTCCAAATACAACTTCAAGATACAACACATATCCATCAATGGTCTTTTCAAACTTTTCCAAAGAAGACGTGCGACCACTTGTATCAAGTTGCTCCAAAAATGTAGATAGAAAATATGGAAAAAATAGAACATAAGAAGGGAGGGAGGGGAAGCTGTTTTTAGAGATCAGAAGTTTGCTTGGCTAACTCATATATATGTATGTATATCGGCAAGCGAGCCCAATAGTTATATTTGCAATAAATGTCCATAATTGTCAGAAAATCAAAAGCCCACAGAACACAACAAATCTGAAAATAAAGGTTGGGCCTTTAAAGCCCCATAAAGCCTTGTAACCGTCTTTCAAAAATCTTTATAAAATTAAATTGGGTCAAGTAAGTTTTAAAAACCTCCAATATCTTTTACTCTTCCATTCTTTCTTGATGCTCCTTAAGGTGCGGAACTAAATAGCCCCCTCTTCGAGAATTTTTAGGCATCTGCATTTAATTTCATTCACAATTTCTTTAGTTGAATTATCAAAGTTATTTTGATTTCACACATTGTTATTTCTCCTTACATCAAGTTATCTGGAGAGGCAAACGGGTTTAAATTAGAGTTTCCGACTAGGTTGCGATGTTGCATGTATGCATAAACACAAAACACAAGACACACACAAAACACAGATGTGGTTGCAATTCAATATGATAGGAATACTTGGAGGGCAAGGAACATTTGGAAAGAAAGGAAAATGTAATAATAGTAGTATGTGACACATCATTGTACACATGCTGAATGTGTCCACCGTGGAACCATTTCTTTTTGTCATATTGGATTAGAGTAGCTATGTCTTATCGTGTCCATGGTGTTTGACTAATTTAAAACCTTTCACATGCTTAGAGTTTGCCTGAATTACTTAGGACATGTCTTATGCGTCCAGGCATGTTGGAGGAGTCCCATTCTTTATGGAGACATTGACTCTCCTTTGTTGTGCCCTATTAAGCATGGATTAGGTATGCATAAGGGATGAAAAACTGCAAATTTTTATAGACTAAGATATGAATTCAAAAGGATACAGCAATATCTTCATAAAATTTATATGTACATGTATAAAGACTAGAAGATATGTGTGTGTGTGTGTGTGTGTGTAAATTTAAAATAATAATTGGGTTTTCATGTTATATCCATCTATTATGTCAGATTTTTCTTATAAATAAATTTTAATACAAGTATTTTTATGACTCTATTGAGTTATAGTGTATAATATAGAAAATCACATGAAAAGAATTTAGAGTTATGAATTATCTGTGGCAATTGACATTTGCTTCTGATATGTAAAATATATTCCTAATTCAATCCTCGAAGTGCCACTTAATTGCACTTGGTCTTTTGTAGTGTTGAAACTTGGACACATAATTGCACTTGATACAAGTACCCAGGTCCATGCAAACATAGTTTCCCTATTAAAAGAGATTTATTGAATTGTAATCTTTTTCTTTTTTACCCCCAGGCAAAATTCAAACCTAAGACCTTCCTACCCCACCTCAACCCTTAAGCTTATTTAAGTGGAACCTAATGTAATGTCCAATTTTTTCAAATAATAAGCATATTATAGTTTGAGGATACTTCACATTATATGAAGTCATTATTCTGTTTTGTCTGGAATAAACGCATGGTATATGTGCTAGAGTTCTGCTGTTCTGTATAGTTGGAAATTCTTGAATTCTATTTTTGCTATGACATTTATTATACTGAACTACTTTTCTGTTTATGAATATTTGGAATTATAGTGGCACGCGGATTAAGACCCGCAAACGGAATATTGCAGCGCCTCTGGACCCTGCAGCATTTGCGGATGCAGTGGTCCAGATTTATCTGGATAATGCTGGTGATTTGGTAATTTTATATATTTATCTAGAATCTCCAGTTGACTTTGTGTGCACACTTATATAATTATGCATGTGTGTGTTGTTGCCCGTGTGCATTAGTCTTCATGATGGACCATGTGAGTGTTTTGCTACATGCAGGAACTTATTGCTAAGAGCATTGAATCTGCTGACCTCAATTTCTCAAGATACGGCGACACCTTTTTTGAGGCAAGCATCTTCATATTTGTTTGAGTTTTTCTTAATATGATTTGATGTATTCCAGAGGAAGCTTATTTGAACCATGATTTGATTTGTTACAGAAGTGATAATCAAAATCTTACATTGTACAAATAATTATTAATGTACATACTGTTTGTTTGTTTGTTTGTTTTGTTTTGTTTTTTTTTAAATATTTATAACAATGGTTTAATACTTCACAGGTTTGTATCATTATCTTTGTAGTACTAGCCAGCAACACCAGATTTTATATTACATGAAAATTATACATCTCATTGGTTAACAATTTCTCAGTAGATGGACATTTCTTTGTATTTTCCCTTGCCATACGATGTGATGGCCAAACAAATTCAAGTGTTTGATATGTATGCCTCCTACATTTGCATACCACCACCATGAATCATCAATAACCATGTATATTGAATTTTTGTAGTGGAGTTTGAGTTCAAGAAGACTGTTTCTTTGGTATTTTTTTACCATTCTTGAAATGCAAATCTCAATATTTTTCATATTGCGATAAATTTCATTTTTAATAATGAAAAACACTTTTTTGGGTTTTAAGTTCCTTATTACTTATGCTTACTCTCCTTCAATTCATTTATGTTCTTCTTAGGAAATTTCAGAGATAATCTCTTCCTAAGAATCCATGTTTATTGATACCTGCATTTGAATTTGATGGTTTCAGTGTCATCATTGTCTAAGCAAGATGCTGCAACAAGCTACAACTAGGATTAAAAACTATAAAAAATAACAAAATATGAATTCAATAAGAACAACACAACAAAAGAAATGATAGATCAATTATCCATTTCTCATAGGCTAAATGGTGTCAACATAGGCACAACTATGGCAATATATAACAATATTATGTACCTCTTGTATGTATAGTGCAAAACAAGCTACAAGAGAGACAACTCAATCGTCATTATCACTCGTCTATTAGCTTTATGATCTCTCTGTTGCTCCCTCTCTACCCTAAAATATAACTTCAATGCTTGCTTCATTTAGTTTTGACAAGTAATTTAAGTCCTAATATCCCTCAAAGGAAGCCTTCAGGTTTGTTTCATACTTCCCTTGAGACATCTACTGTTGTAAAATGCAAGTATGTCTTCTTTTCTGAGATGACAACTGTGCCTTAAGTATTGCGAGTCTACTTGTTTCCCAATGTTGTCATCTATCTGGTTAGAGGTAGGCTAGCAAGGCTAGGAGCGACATAGGCTAAAGCAAGGAAAGCAAGTTACTTTCAGCTCCCGGTATGTAGGACACCCCAACAATCTCTTAAAGTTAGATTTGTTAAATATGTCTTCTTGGTTGCATTTGGGATGAGAGGCGGTGTCTTCGTGATATGATATGGTGATAAATAAGTAGGCAATAGTGGGGGAGTTCTCAGTCTGAATAAGGAGATTATAGTGGGGGAGTTCTCATTATCTTGTCTTTTTCCTTCTCTAGAAGATATAATTAAATTGGTGCTTCTGAAGTATATGGGCCAGTGGAGGATTTGGAATGGGAATGAAACATTGGAAAGAATTTGTGGGGTGAAGATGAGGAGGGATCCCTTGGTTTGTTGAGGCAGTGCACTACTGCAATTGCAAATCTATGGTAGTTGTTTGACTACAATATGAATGATGGACCTTTCTTTTGATAGGTGACAATTCGTGTTGGTATGTTGTGTTCATGTCATGTCAGTACATGGGTATCTTGTTATATTGGTCAACATGAACATGATGCGATTATCATCCGTGTAAAGAAACCCTGACACGAACATGGTACGATTATTAAACGGGTAACACGACACACCATGCGTAACCTGTTTAATAAATGGATCGACCTGACACAGCACGACAAGACACGTTTATTTAAAATTCTATACTATCAGGGTCAAATGAACATGAATACGACAACACGTGTAGTTAAACGGGACATTTCTAACATGAACACGACATGTTTATGTGATATATTAAGTTAAACAGGTCATTCTAACACTAACACAACACATTTAATTAAACGGGTCTAATCAGGTTGGCGGGTCAAACACGAACATGGCACATTTAATTAATGTGTCAATTTGGGTCGACATGATTATGATCTGAACACGATTAAGCCAAATCCAAATCCAAATCCACTTATTCCTTGTCGTGTTCGAGTCGTAGTAGCATGTCGTGTCAAGTATTACCACCCCTAGGGGCCAAGTGCACATGGCTAAATTATAGAGATATATAGGTGATAGTGGACTATAGTAGCATTTGAAGTGGAAAGGAGCTGTTTTGGTCTGAGAACGTGTGGCTCAAGGAGGATGGGTATGGGATGACAGAGGGTGGTTGGAGGCATACAGAGTCCTAGGATCTCCTAGATTTGTGTTGCTTCAGAGATTGAATATATTAGAAAGACTAAAGTATTGTAAGGAAGTTTTTGACAACTTGCAATTGAAGAAGGGTAAGGCATGGATGAGATTTAAGTTCTAGATACGAAGGAGGAAGAAACTTGCACCGAGTGAAGGGAATGGTTTGACGGGAAAAGATCAGTTGGCAAAAATCAAGGCTTTATGGTTGAAGGAAGGAGATGGGAGTGCATTGTTTTTGGATCAGTTGGCAAACTCAAAATAGGGGAGTTAGGCAAGGTGATAGTGGATGGGGTTGAACTCAAGCTGGAAGAGGATTTCAAGAATGACATATCCGTATGACAACTTATTTTCTGACTCTTCTCATTGACATCCTAGAGTAGAGGGAAGTAGTGATAAGATCAATTGGGGGGATAAGAAATCATTTAATTTGATTACTTGCCAATCATCATTTACTTTTGGTTGACATATATCCCTGACCTTAATTTACTTCATGACTTCAGGTTGTCTTCACAGGAGGGCGTACACAGCCTGGCACAACTAAACCTGATGAGGGGGAGCGCCATCATTTCTCTATAATTGACTGTGAGGCTACACGGGAAGCCATTTTGCCATCTGTAATTTACATACAGAAGATACTGCGGCGAAGGCCTTTCCTGATAAAGAATCTTGAAAATGTTATGCAAAGATTCTTGCAGTCATTGGAACTTTTTGAAGAAAATGAAAGTAAGAAGCTGGCAATTTTCACCGCACTTGCTTTTTCCCAGAAGCTGTCAGGTCTCCCACCAGAGACTGTGTTTCAGCCACTGCTCAAGGATAACCTTGTGGCCAAAGGACTAGTTCTCTCGTTTGTAACAGATTTCTTCAGGGAGTATCTGATTGGTAACAGTCTTGATGATTTGATTTCAATTCTGAAGCGGGGTAAAATGGAGGAGAATCTTCTTGATTTCCTCCCATCTGCAAGACGGTCTGCTGAATCTTTCTCAGAGCATTTCAGGTTGGTGTTCCCTTTTTTAGGATTTTGGTCATTTATTTATTTATTTTTTATTTTTTATTTTTTATTTTTTTGGTCTTATTTTGTTGCCTAATCATAAATGCATTATATACTTGCCCATACAACGACCATGGATTTTTTTCAGTGCCAGTGGGTGGGTCACTGAATGCTTCTGATACCTCTTTATATTCAAGGAATGTTGTATCGGCTGGAATAAGACTATCTTTCTTTTCTTTTTTTTCTATTTATGTCTCTATTTTTGTTGCATGCATATATATGATCCAGATCACTTCTCTTTCAATATGAAAGTCCTAATATTTTAATGAGGAAATCTATACTGCTGCTGAAAATAAGCAGATAACTTCTTGACTTTTATGCAATAATAGGGTTCACCATATTATTATTCTCTTATCAGTGAAAAAAAGGGAAAAATAATTCATTGGCATATTGATAATAGTTTTGGTTGCAGTAATGACTGGAAACGGTAACTTAAATAGTTGCCTTAACTTCCTCTCTCTCTCTCTAAATTTGCATATGAAAAAAAAGAGAAAAAAGAAGAGGTTTTGCATATCACTCGTATATGGTTGCAATGTGCTAGCTTTTGGTGGGTCAGGTTTTGTTGTGATTAAGCCAAACTCGTTCTTTGTTTACTAGCAGGACTTATTTCAACCCTTTAATCTGATTTTCAGATTATTGAAGTATAATTATTTGAAATATATATATATATATATATATGTATTTTAGCAAAGTGTACTTGGGTAAACAAATTGAAGAGGATAACTTGGGCAGAACTTATTACTTTAACACATTAATCCAATGAGCCAACTTGAAACTATCTTTTCAATTGTTTGTCAAAGATTATTATTGAATTAATCTGGAGATCAAATTAGTAATGGGTCAATGTCCGGCTAACGTGTCGTGCATAGGAAAGCTTCCTTATGCCCTAAGCACTTGTATATGGTTGCAACGTCCTAGCTTTTGGTGGGTCTGGTTTTGTTGTATTAAAGCCAAACTCATTCTTTGTTTTACTAGCAGGACTTGTTTGAAATATTATAATTATTGTTTCATTATATTCTATATATGTAACTTATTAATTTACCTCATCCCAAAAATATCAATCTCTCTATACATCCACCTCTCTCTCTCTTAAGTACATCATAAACACTTATTTATATGCTTATACATTATTAGCAAATAGTATTATTACAATGCGCTTATTATAAAGTACTATGTGTGCCGCCCCCCCCCCCCCCCTGCGGGGGGAAATTTT
This sequence comes from Cornus kousa, assembly GCA_025631255.1. NCBI lineage: Eukaryota > Viridiplantae > Streptophyta > Magnoliopsida > Cornales > Cornaceae > Cornus > Cornus kousa. The sequence continues at coordinate 313,195 of JAOTQH010000014.1, read as the reverse complement.
TTGTCGCTGTCCTTGAATCCAATGAGCCAACCTGAAACTATCTTTTTAATTGTTTGTCAAATGGGATCAAATTAGTATGTGTCAATGTCCGGCTATCATGTCATGCATAGGAAAGCTTCCTTCTGCACTAAGCATATCTCATGTTCAATGGGTTTCCTTCTTTAAATAATGTATGGCGATCGAACATAAATCTCCTTTCTAGCAACTGGTACGAGGACTCTATTGGGTTGTCTGATATTAAATGGTGTCAGAAACTGTTCTCACTTCTGTTTGTTAAATCACTCTAATCATCATTTGTGTACTTTTGAACCTCATAGATGTTGGTCAATTGTTTAAGGAGTTATTATGAGATGCAAATTTTTTTGGATGCTCATGGGTCTTTTTTGTCATAAATTATTTTAGAGAATGACTTTGGTCAGGGTAATTCATGGAGTGATTGGAGTCACGTACTTGTAGGTTGACTTTTTCTGATGAACTAATGAAATGGGTAAAGTTGTAAGCATTCTAGAAAAGTGAGATACTGTTTCTCAAAATTCTTAATGGTGTATTACCCTAGTGCTAGAAACAGTTGTCAGTTAGAGATCAAAGCTCGCAACTTGCTGCAATGCCACTATGTGGTTATATTTCGTTAAACTAGCTGTGCATGTCTTGGTTCAGGTTGAGGCACAGCTCTCTTGGGTCTTGAGACTCTAAAAACCTAGCAAGTTAAATAATATTGTCAAGGTTTGGAAGAGGAGGAGAATTCCTAATTCGAGGGCCAAATGTTGTCATTTGGCAATATTCTAATCTAGAACTTTCTTAGGAGTTTAATTAAATTTTAAGTTCTATCATTATTTTTTCTAGGGTACTTTGATAACCTCAGATATGACCTTAATGGCTGCCTTGTTTGGCTTTTGATTAGTTACTTGCATTTGTATTTTGGTAAAATCTAGTGGATCTAGTTGGTTTAAGAAGGTATTATCTTTTAGTCAAACATGGCACCAAGACTACTAGGCCACCAATTACCTTGGTTTCCATACTCTAATTGTCTATGTAAAGGATTTATTTGCCATATTTTGGAACACTGAATGAAGAAATTTTCTACAGCCGTCCTTGTGATGTGTTGATATATCTGCTCTTATGAGTGATTGCCTGAGAAAATAGTTGCGTATTTGCCTAGAATTCACATCCGTTTGTCTATTCCCTGCCTTCAAGCTCTATTTTTCGATGAGTTTACTTCTTCTTTAACCTTGAGATATTCACTGTTTGGTGCTGAGATTAAACAGCCTACATTAATCTCTTATATGCTAGGTTATTAGTGTTGTAACTTCATCTGATATCTATTTGGGATGTGAGGATATCCTAATGTAGACCTTGCCTAAATGCAAACCAAGCCTCCTGTCAAGCACTATAATGATGTTGACATTGCAACCTCCAAGTACAAAGTTCTGCATTAATGTTTTTTTTTAACTAGACTTTGAGTGGCGTTTGAAATTCTTTTATTTATAGTAGTAGTGTGGTATCTTCTTTATTTGTGGAATAACTTATCAGTATGTGAATGTTGCTATTTTTCAGTAAGGCAGGTCTTTTACCTTTGGTGGAATACAATGAGAAGAAAATTTTTGAGGTGAAGCTGAAGGAAATGAAATCTGCATTGACATCCCAGATAGCTGAGGAAACTGATATATCTGAAGTCATAGAAACTGTGAAGCAGCATGTTAAAGATGCCAAATTACCAGATGTTGAGGTTGTTCGGATTCTGTGGGATGTTATAATGGATGCTGTTCAATGGTCTGGGAAGAACCAGCAGCAGAATGCTAATGCAGCCCTGCGCCAGGTATATTAACATTTTTAAATCGTCACCACTTTCTTGATTTAAACGTGTTGAGCAAAACAAACGTTACAGGTTCTTGGTTAATATTTTATATGGTGCCTTTATTCTTGATGTGTTGTCTTGTTATCTGCTTAGGAAGAAAAGGGAATGTTTTATTCATCTTATTCAGGAGAGAGCTGCGTTTCTTATTATCTAAATTTCATATACTGAACTCTGGACAATGTTACCCAGAATCGAGTATGCTTCCAGATGAGGGTGTATGTTGAAGTATTAGATTTATCTAATTCTTTGATTTTGGCGTTTGACATGACCAAAGGGACGTGACGTAGGCTTGGTTATTGAAGTTCTTCATTTCTTTTTCTTTATCTAGACTCTTGGGTAGTTACTGTATATGACATCGTCTCAGACACAAGGAGTTTACTAATTTTAGGATTTTCATGTAATAATGGAGCATAATACGGCATGATATTGGAAAAGTTGTTGGGAATTAGTAACTCTTTCGACAGTTTAAAATATGTGATTACTTGATGTAAAACATGCTACAATACGATATGACACTGGGAACGCTATGCGACATAGATCTGGCATGGACAAAGTTGCTTATTGTGTCACCTTCTTTGGAGCGTCTATCTTAGAACTTCTGGATTTTTATTTTTGTAACTTGTAGTATATCAATGCCTTTGGATAATTAGGAGGGACAAAATTGGAGAGTATGTATTAGTTATGAGAGAGGAAATTGTAGGATTGTATTAACCTCTCCTCGTTTTTAGATAGCTTAGGAGGGGAAAGAAAGGAAAGGAAAGTGGTAAAACCCTTCATCATTTTGGAAGAGACACTTGAGAGAAGAAATGAAGAATTGTTTTATTTTGATAATAATTCACTTGTTTTTTTAAAAAATAAGGGCAAAACAAGTAACCACTAATTCTCCTCTCCTTTCCTTCAAATCCTTCTTCTTTGAGGTGGATATCCAAAACACTATTGAAAGGGTTAGGCTCCCTCTTTCGTTCTCCCTCTTAATCCTCTCCTTTCCCTCCTCATTTTCAACAAACAAGCACAGGTTAAGCTTTCCCCCCTCCTTTCTTATATTCTCCTTCCAACATCCTCAGATAACTGGAAGAATTCTGCCTGCGGCGACTTATTCGGTGGGATGAGGCTTTTATTTTCAAGTGGTTACAGAGGTTCTGAAGATAAAGGGGTATAATTGCTGGTTTATTTGAAATTAGCTGCTGGATTTCTAGATAGTAGTAAGGAGACTAGAAAGGGAGAATTAGGAGAATAAGATTGCAGAGCAGAAGATGGTCTAACAAGTAATTATGTTTTGTTCTAATCTTGATCTGGTACAAAAAACCTTGTTAACAGACGCTAGAAACTTTTTGGGCAAGTGTGATGGACTTGGTTCATTCTGGTCTCCATGGACAAGCTTGCTCAAGAACTAGCATAAAATAGGAATTAATATTTTTTTGATAACTCCCAACAAGGAAGATTTGAAGAACATGAATTCTCTAAACATCTTCTTGAGTGGCATGCATACTGAGGGTAGTGTTAAGAGGAAGGGAGGATCAAAACTAGCATGGGTTGATAAAAGGAAGATATATGATTACACATGGTTTGACTAATGTTATGGCCTTCAACAGAGTGGAATGATGACAAGTGATTCACTAGCTTGTCTTAAATAGTTGGAAAAAAGACTCTCTAATAGTTAGGGAAAAAACTTTGTTTGGTTTTTGTTGGCACTGCAATGTTATCCATTTATAATATCATGTATTTTATACCTATGCCATTGGATTTAACCGGTTTGTAAATGAAATGTCCCAAACCATAATTTAGTTGTTTTGAAAGTACTCATTCTTTCGGCTAAAGATTCTGCAACCACCATGTCATGCATTTAAAGACAAGATCCCGCACATCGTGATCCAAAATACAACCTACGGACTACAACTAGTGTTGGAATTACAAAAATGCCTGACTACTAAAACACAATATAACATGTAGAAAATTCAACTAGGAGAAAACTAACTTGAGAAACTTTAAAATAATGGTTTAACTATACTCAAATTTAATCAACGAAGCTGCTAAGTGAGCCCTCTATTTTACGGGACCCTCTACTTTACGGGACAAATCAGAGTTTGAGCATCTGAAGCATCCTTTTGTACAACCACTACCACTAAGCCTTTTCCCAATTACTTGGGGTTAGCTACATCAATCCCATGTTTCCATTCAGTTCTATTTAAGGCCATAGTCTTGTATATTATCATAAAGAGTTGTTGCCACTTCTCTCTATCTATATCCATGGCTTTTGAAGCTTAAGATATATCATAGGACACAATTTGTAGGTAAAACAGTACATAACTCTAATATATATCACTTCTTTACTTTATCTGATAATGTTTGCGCAATACATACAATAACTCTGATTCAAGGTTTAAATTTACTTTAATTTTCTTCTCCAATAAAAGGAAGTTTTGCTCCTTGTTCTAAAGGTACTATAGTACTAACAGAACATGTTGGGATTTTTTCTTACTTTTTTGCCATTGGGGGACATATAGGGTTTCAGGCTTGAAACTTCTAATCTCCTGTTTTTCACATATTGCGATCTTTGGCCGGATTTTCACCGTGGACATAGACTTATGCCGAACCACCTAAAATCTTAGTGCTCTTGGTGTGTCGCATGTTTACTTTTCTGTCGTTATTCTTGATTATGTTATCGATTCGCAATATATGTCGTAACATTGTTGGCCATTGTGCTGATTTTATGATTGAGGACCAGTTTTGGGGAAGGTTGCTTCTTGTACAAAAATTCCAATAGCCAAACACCAAATGCAGACCATGCTTAGACAATGTTACCTAATTCATCCTAGAATAAAATGCCTTTGAATCTGTTTCTTGTTCCAGCATAGGAGTAACACATGAATGGTTACATACTGCATATGTATGCCTGCTCATCATATTTTTTGGAACTGCTGACTTGAAATGGAAATGTATTAAAATTCAGGTAAAAACATGGTCGGAATTATTAAATTCCTTCTGCACCAGTGGGAAGCTCGAGCTGGAACTCATGTACAAAATTCAGGTCCAATTCTACGAGGATGCTAAGCTAATGAAGTTGTTCCCTGAAGTTGTGAGATCGCTCTATGACCAGGATGTGCTTGCGGAAGATACCATTCTTCACTGGTTCCGTAAAGGAACTAATACTAAGGGCAGGTAGGTGACCGTCAAGGTTTTTGATAATATATATATATATATATTTATAATATGTTTATCTATCTTTAAGAATTTAATGACGCGTACCTTGTGGGAGTCTCGATACAACTAATTATAACATTTGTTTCATTTCGGAGGATATGAAAATTAGAATGTCCTTTTTACATATGCCGTTTGAAACGCCCGTTGTATGTCCAGGCACCAAAATTATTTCACTGTTTTTTGTGTGCTTGAACTGAATTTTCTGCTCTGTTTTAACTTTGGTGATTTCCGTTGAAACTTGGAAATTTCTAATTTGCTGTTTTGAAATGGTTCAGGCAAACTTTTGTGAAGGCTTTGGAGCCCTTGGTAAAATGGCTGGAGGAGGCAGAGGAAGAGGAGTAAGTGTGTGGGGGTGGTGATACTGTAATGGACCATTTTCTAAATTTTTAAGCGACCGTGTTCTATTTTTTCGTGTGCTTATGGCGAATGTTTAATGGTTTCGCTACTTTTCAATAATGTAGCCACTTTCTACTCTCTCTCTCTCTCTCTCTCTCACATGCAGTTTGGATCTAATTAGTGTGTTCGGTTGCATGGAATTAGCCTTAAAATTGGAATTTTGGTTCAATTTTCTTAGTTTTTTTTCAATTTCCACAAATTTTAATTTCATGCAATCGAACACTAAGGCTCTGTTTGTTTGAACGTAAAATATTCTTTTATTTTATGGTGGTTGTTTGTCGTAAAATATTTACGAAGAAAAAAAAGATTAAAATTTAACAAAAATAATTTATCCATCAATTTTTGATAAGTTATTTTACATGTTTCACTCGATGGACTTGACTTCAATTTTGACATAAATTTTTATCAAATACCGACAAAGTAAAAATAAAAAAAATATTTTACCTAAAAATGAAAAATATTTTTCAAAAAAGAACAAACACCAACGGAGCCTGGGTGTATTTTTAAAAAATATCTTAAGAAGTAACCCGTGGTTGTGTGAGGTAAGCTAAAATGATTTTGCTTAAGAATGCAGAGTCAAATCTGTTTAATAAACGTGTAGTATATGTGTTGCTTTATATAAGAGAATACCTTTATTTTGACATGACCTCCAAATTTTTTTTTTCCCCATTGAATTTATCTCCTTGTTTGGTTGAATGGAAGAAATAATAGAAAAAGGATGAATGGGTGACACATTTGTTTTATATATATTTTCTTACCAATATACCCTAATTACATATTGTTTTGTTGTTTATGTGAGGAATTTTAATAAGGTTTAACTAATGATGAGTGGTTCAACGGTATCGAGCCTTTACTTTTCATGGAAGGTGAGGGGGTTCAAGCCTCAGGTCAGTACCAATTAAGAAAAAAAGAAAAAAAATAAAAAAAATCCAAAGTGATTTGTAAATAAATTGAAAGCTAAAATTATTACTATTTATTTATTTATTATTATTATTTTTTTTTATCCGTCCTGACCTATTTTGGACAGAAGAAAAAACATGGGTTAGCCTTTTCCATCCTTCCAGCCAAACACAAAGAAAGCTTTTTCCTTCTTTCTTGAATCCTTCCTTCCAGTCAAACACAAAGAAAGCTTCTTCCTTCTTTCTGAATCCTTTCTTCTAAGCAAACACAGCATAAATTTTTTAGTCTCTCGTGATGTGTTTGTGAGTAAGTGGTTTGATCATGTGAGAGAATATTTGTCTTTCTATTAGTAAATAGGATGTATATAACATTCCCATTAGATTAAATTTAATTAAAATAACAAGGACGAATATTCTGACAATTTTGCTCCCTCCCAAGGGAGTGAGCTCGTGAGACAGTTCGATTAATATATGCTATATAATAGACAATATCTAATACATTTTTTTTTTTTTTTTGGGGAAAATATCTAATATTAATAATACTCATTTCTTAACTCATGAAAAGGAATGTCTGTTACACATTTTGGCTAAAATGATTTTTCTTTTTCAGGTAAAATATATATATATATATATATATATATTTTGCTTTTACAGTGTTTGGCAAAGGTGTAGGTTGAGGGTGGGGTCGATGGACGCGAAACGTATGAAATAAATTCTTGAAATTTAATGAGTAAGTTATTTTTGTTAAGTTTTAATATTTGTTTTCTTGGTAAATATTTTACGACAACCAAATATCAAAAAATAAAAAAATATTTTTTAAAAAATATTTTATATCCAAATAAACGTAACCTTAATTTTATTCTACAACACCATATTCCTTATTTGAAGCAAAAATTTGTTGGCCTTCTCTCATTTTTTTATATACATTATATCTTGATAACCAATGATAAAGTGATTAGTCTTGCTATTCCAAAAAACGTTTGTGGTGGTGGTGATTTTTACGTTTTTTGTATAGCAAATAGAACATTTTTTTTTCAAGCTTGATTCATGGGATGGTGATTAAAGACAAATAATTGACACCCAATTCAATTTAATAAAGTAATTTTTCAATTATCTGAGTGGATTGTACCAATCTTTTTCGGCATTCAATTCAACAATTTTAGTCAAATCACGTGTTTTCGGGACTTTCGTAACTATTCAGTCTATTCCTCAACCTGTATATAATAAGTTTCAAACATCCCATGAATTTCAATAAGTTCTTGTTAAATCTTTTGGTATTAGAAATTAAAAAGATATCATCGTTGTAATTTAATGATATTTTTTTTAACTTATAGATTAAAGATCAAATAATTTAATTTCATTTAAAAATTAAAGTATGTGTGGACCAAATGATCTCAAAGAGTAGTAGGGGAGAGTACGAACTTTGACATTGACAAAAGAGTAATAATAATAAATAAATAAATAAAATAAGTGACACAATTAAATGACTTGAAATAAAGCGTCTCCCATGTGATGAAATTTTCAATATGTAATGGGCTACAGCTGGCCTAAAAACATGAATATTATTGATTCAATCAAATCAATGTCTTAACTTTTTTTTAGAGGACATTAGTGAGTGATAGACATATATCATATGTGTGTGTACATCACCAACAAAATATAATACCATGTATATCAAACAAGGCAATGGCCAATTTGTGATTTTTGAGCCGGTTGAAAACTAATGATAACAACGTGGACCACGTGAGAAAATTCCAACAAGGTGGTCCTCTGTGGAATGGCGACATAATGACACATTTTGATTTCTCAATTGTAAATTACTCCAACAATATATTTCTTTTACTTGTTTAAAGCATAGTCGCTATGGCAGAAATTAGAAAGGAATTTTTTTTTTGAAGTTTCACTTTCAGAATAAGTTCTTAATTTAAATGATGTGTGTTGTAAGATCGATTTAATATATATATTTTTTACTTTTAAAAAAGTTAATATTAAAAGCCAATAAACATTATAAACCTTTTAACAACATTCTTGCTCCAATCTACTTTGGATATGATCAGCGGTTTATTCACTTGCTGAACTTTGGAGCTTAGCAAACCTAAGGTCGGGGGTTCAAGTCCCGCTGGGTGTTTTTTGTGGCTAACCTTCGCTACCCCTGCAATAACTTACTCAGCCCAGGTGGGGAGGAACCCTTCCAGGTCTTCAGAGATTAGTCGGGTTGTTGAGGGACCCTAAAGGTTCGTGCCACCCCGGACACCACGAGTTAATTAAAAAAAAAAAAAAAATGCATTCTTGCTCCAAAAGGTTAAAGAGCACAATAATTATTTGTTATGGGATAAAAATCGAATCAACAGCACCGGCATATCCAGGGGGCCTTGAGTGCACTCAAGCTCACCAAAAAAATAATAATAATAATAATAAATTTATTATACCTAATTTTAGCACAGTCCAAATATATATATATATATATATATATATATTACTAATATTAGCCTACTCAAAGAAAAATTATTAGCTCATTCCATTGAGAATTTCTAAATCCGGCCTTAGACAAATAGAATACAGAGAGGAGATTTTTGTGGAGAGAGGGAGAACATTTCCATTGTTTAGCGACACCATTGAATATATTTATATGAACCATTTGGGTCTCTATTAATGGAATAATGTTGAGAAGACTATTAACCTAACATTTTACAAAAATAATTGTCACTTTTTGCGATGTACTTGGTGTCTTTTGGTTTACTCAATAAGGAAGGATTGTTCATGTCAACTTCTCACCTTGTTATCTTTTGGTTTACTCAATACGGAAGGTTTGTTCATGCATGCCAAATAATTGGCATATATAAAAAAGTTGGTTAAATTATATTTGCCTCCCCTCTAGTTTGGGTTTGTTACTCTCGTATCCCTGTATTACAAATAACTCCTATATGTGACATTAATGATTTGCAATAATCAATGCTGATATGGAAAATTTTAAAGATTTATAGGACGAAAATACCCTTCAAATGTTTGTAAAGACAATTTTGTTATGTTTATATAATAATAAAGATATAAGGGTAATTTCACATTATCCATTAACTAATTTTAATTTCAACTGTTTGATAAAATTGAAAATTAAGTACTGAAAATTTTAAGACCTGAATTTTAAGTGCTAATGAAAAAAAAATATTTTTTTTATATTTTTTTAATTTTTCAACGTTCAGCATTCAGTGTTAAGTGATGTCTCTATCACTTAAAATTTTACCTTATTTTATAAGTGACGTTTATCATTTTTAATTATATTTAAATTGTATTATCAAACACACTTAATTAAATAAGTACTAAATTGAATTATCAAACACTACCTTAATAGGGTAACTGTAATATGCCAAAACATATGGAAGGCAAGTGTAAAAAACACAAACTAGAGGGGAGGAAAGTGTTATTTACTCTAAAACTTTTTGGTGTCTTTTCCACAACTTAGCGTACGCATTTAGATTCATATTTTGCCGCATGAACTTGGAACCCTCTACCTTCAGTTTTGAAACGTGGAATAGTATCACTAAGTTTTGATACATAGAAACATAAAAAGGAAATAAATTATAATTAAAAAAATTATTAGAAGATTCTGGATCATGTGTATAGTCCAATCAAAACTTCAAGTAAAAAAATGTTAACCTATCACAGTTTAAGAAAACATTACAAAGAAAGAAAGAACATTTATTTACCGCATATGATACTGTGGCATCTAGTAAAAAAATTTACTCATGACAATCAAAGCAAATCAATGCCAAATCTTTACATGACATTATCAATGTAGTCGCACTTACATGCATAGCCAACACAATCAACTATAAGTCACCCGCCAAAAATGAATTGTTTTAGCTCGTTGAAAGTTAGTTACTCATTATTTTAATTAAATTAAACTGTGCTTAGACTTGACGACACTCAATTACGAACTTAAATGGACGAGTTTTGTAATTATTAGAGTTTTTCTTCTAAATTGGATAAATGAATCGTGTGAAAAGTTAGATCAAGACAATCTTGATTCTTTCACATCTACAGTTATTTTACAGGTATAGTTCATCATTTGTAGAACAATTGGGGTTGTAGCAAGTGAATGATATAGATTCAATCCAACTCTTTAGTAAACTTGGCTAGTGTAAGTCAATTTCAAGCTTACGTTTATGAATTGAGTTTAGTTTTGAACAACAATTTGTAATTTTGAACTAAAATTTTCTTTTTCTCCGATTCTACTCATTCTACCAATTCTAATTTTGAAGGCTTCAATTTTATGCAGCAACTTTGAATTAAAATTTTCTCCATATTCATTAATTATAATTTCAAAACTCTAATTTCATACAACTGAACATAGTCTATAGCATGTTGGAATTCAAGTTTTGTGGTGTCCCAATATATTAAAGTATAATAACATCTTAGAGCCTGAACATTCGGAAAAAAGAGTCTGCTTAGTTTGTAACTAAAAAAATTATACAAAAACTCGATATTTAAGTTCTTCCGCTTTGCCTACGCCTATTTATTTCGGCTCTATTTAATTCAATTTTCTAAAAATTATTTTCTGAAAACTTAGTTATAAAAATGCATGGCTCATATAACTATCGTTTATGATTCTCTAAAAATAGTTTTCTATTTTCCAAACTTTTGAGAACTGTTTTCATAGCTATTAACTAACCACTCTTAATATTTTAAGTGTGTGTGAAAATTAAGAGGACTATAAAGTAGAAAGTGCAAAACTTACAAAATAACTTGGCCTAATTGCACTAAACCCCTTATAATTTCAAAGAGTTGCAAAATACTCCCCTCAAACTTTTTTTGGGACAACAAACATCCTCAATTTACAAATTATTAAAAATGAACTATTGAGGGTGTTTGTTGCCCCAAGAAAAACTAGAAGGGATTATTTTGCAACTCTTTAAAATTATAGGCGATTTAGTGCAATTTAAGTCTAATAACTTTTTATTAGACTCTAATTAGTTTCAAATCATGATTTTCTTGCAATACTGTCAAAGCATGTTAAATCTTTGATTAGAATTTTTTTTATTTTATTTATATTTATTTTTATTTTTTTTTGGGAAGGTTGACAACTACTGTATAATCTAATAAATAAATTGAAATAAAGCATGTCCCACATGATGAAATTTTCAACATACAACTCACTTTAATTTGGCTTAAAAATACGATTTTGATGGATTCAATTAAATCGATGTTACATCTTTTGGAGGGCATATATAAGTTCTGTATATTAGATGTATACATATATATGATAATAATGTCAAACAAGACAGTGGCCAAGAGATGATTCTTAAGCTGGTTGAAAACTATTGACACAACACAAAATAGTTACATAAAAGTAAAAAAGAAACGTGGACCATGTGAGATATTAGGAGGTGAGAAATATATATATATATATATATATATATTTGGTAAGTTGTCTTTTTCATATTCATAATTATATGACAAGGGTGGTCCTCAACTTGTGAAATGGCAACATTAGGGTTTTTTTTATCTGTAACACAAATCCTTTAACAATTAACAAGCATAAATGTCACTTTTAATCATTGCATTAAGTCATAAATTAATCAAATTATTAGTATACCTTTTGCTTTAGTCAATAATGCATGTGTTGTTAGTGTTAATCTTATTCTTATATTACTTCACTACTTTATTAGTATTTTATTTGTTAGGTACCTTTCAGTTATTACTTTGTTCCCGCGTGTAGAGACATTGTCCACATAAGTTTTTTAATTTTTTTTAATTTTTTTTTTAAGTAAGAAAACTTTCATTAAAACATATCAAAGATAATTAAAATCTCTTCAATAAAAGCAGAAAAAATATCTTAATAATATCTTAATAACAAATTGTGACTATGTTGAGAAGCAAACCAAGAAAGTTCATGAGGATTCATGAAAATCAATGTTGAATCTTTTATTGGAAAATATGAATTACATGGCCATCACTAGATAAACAAATGAATATATAAATAAATTAAATTAAACTACTAGCTTTCTACCACATTATAAAAGTTTAAAGATGGACCATTAGTTCCATTATTGGCTTTAAACACGTGACTTCCATGGATTCAATCAAAATCAATGTCAAATATTTTCCTCAACATTGTCAATGCTGTCACATTCACATTGCCGACGGTATCAAACAAGGCATTAATTGGCCAAAAATGGAAATATATATATATATATATATATATATATATATATATATTGAGCTTGTTGAGAAAGCTACTCAAAATTATAAATTGGAAACATGAATCGTGTGAGTTAGTCTTGATTTTATAACTCTCGTAGTTATATTATTGAAATAACAAAAGTATGTCAAATTCAAATCCCTATTTTCGTTTGTTTTGAGCTATTGTTGGTTTGATATACGTTTTCCTGTGAATATTTACATTATCTCTTTTATAGTTTTGAATTTCATAATTATACGAATTTTCTTTTTTTGTCATGAGTTATTTTTTCAATTGACTATGTTTAGTACATAAAAAGTCATTAAATACAACCCAAAAAATATATATATATATTTGAAAATTATATAATATAATGATATATATATATATATATATATATCATGCATTAAAGAGTCAAACTTGAGTTGATTGGCGAACCTATTGACCTCAGTTGTGTTAGGTACAAAACAAATACTAATCTAAATTTGAACATATTTTATTTTCAATCAAACCGAGCTCGACCAAGTTAAAACTCAACCGGTTGAACTTAGCTTTCTACGGGAATTTAGATTCTAGCCGTATCAACCTAAACAAATGAAAATATTTAGGAAGGATGAAAATAACATCTTAAAGAAGTATAAATTATGGACATTATCCAATCCTCTAGTTGAACAGATATATCAGAAAAAAGAATTATATATAAATTGTAATTAATTAATTTGAGGCAAAAAGTATTGGCATATGTATTATTTTAATATAAAAAATTTAAGCAGGTTATTACGAGTATTATACTTTGAAAGTTTCCACAACTCATTTAGAGTGTAAAACCGAAATAAGATTATCATTCAATGATGACATGTGGATATGGCGCAGGTTAGCACGAGACAAAAGTTATCTTCTTTTTAAAGAGATTTGATTTTGAACATTCTGGTTAATTTGTGACATTTTTAAATCTCATTGATGAATATAATATATATATATATATATTGCCCATTCCTTTTAAGTTTTTTTTATTTGGGGACCATGCATGCATGGACCCTTTC
>JAOTQH010000014.1:284921-299272 GCA_025631255.1 Cornus kousa | reverse complement strand
GAATATTGCCAACTTCACAGACATTGTGGGTTAGGCAATTAAGGGCCAGTTTTTGTAAAGTTTGGTGCCCAGATATATCAAAGTAATTAAACCAAAACCAAATGAAAAGGCCTGTTTTGAAACTGTCTCAATTTTACGTTTTTGATTAATTTCATATTTGCAAGAAAGAATAATAATAAATAAATAAATTAACTTCATATGAAGCAGAAGTTAGTTGTTCCTAATTCCTATACAAAATCGAAAATGCTAAACAGAAACGATTGTCAGACGAGGTTAATTCATTCGAATTACTCAAAGTGACTATCAATTTTTTTTTCTTAATGTATAGTTTTATAGTTTTATTTTCATCCCGTGCCTATTTTTGTTTATATCGCATCTGGTCATTTGTTTCCTTCTTTCTTGTGGGGTACATTATTAGGGTTTGGTGTCTATCTATATTTTATGGCAGTATTCATGAAATTTCCTATATCTTCAAAAAAAAAAATTATTTCGTTATTTTGTTTTTTCCATTAGCAACACATAAAATACTCTTTTGAAGCTTTTAATAATCGATCATCAAGGTTCTAACCTTTTCATGAACACCATTGCTAGGTCTGAAAAGAGTCACATGTACGCAACCTTACCTCCGCATGTGAAGATGCTATTTCCTTATTTCAAACCGTAATCTCTATGTCCAGGTCACAATGAAATAACAAATTCTTCGAAGACAATGTGCAAGCAGAGTTGAATATGCTTTGGAAATTAGAGGTCAAATCCATCTATTGCTTAACAAATTTCTGGGAAAATACTAAAAAGTACTTCTATCATTAATAAATATACTGCTGTTGAACTTGCAGATTGAAACAATAATAAACTAATATATATATATATATATATATATATATATATATGCATTTTCAGAAGTGATCTAGTATGGTCAAGGTAAGGTGATTTGCAGCAAGAATCAAACACATGACCTATCTCTCCCCATTCAGCAGGCTGTAGAATATCATCACCATCAGTTTCGACATTCAGCATCTACTAACTCAAGCTATCCCAGTCATCAATTTCACAGTTAAACATTTAAAGAAGCAAAAGATACATATGCACTGGCTTCTTGATGTCCTTATAGTAATCTAAAGAAGAGAGAAACAAAAACAAAACACAGACAATCTATTATTGTTCTGCTTGTGGGCGTACCATAAGAACTCCTTTTCTGCAGCAGTCTCATGAACATATAATGTACCAAGCAGCAGTCTCACGAACATATAATGTACCAAGCAGCAATTATGATGGACAAGGACATTTGAAACACAGTTTGTATCTCGATAATGGCTACACAATTATAATTCTTTCACGCTCTTTGAAGGTAAAATTATAATTATGTCCTTACAGTTTTGTTCAGTGTGCTTTAAAGTTGAAGGAACTCTACATTAGTGACAATTTTCTAGAATTATAGTCATGTCTAAGAGATTCCATTGAATGTAATAATGCTAACATTACCCAACTAAAATTAGGCCACAGCAGACACTAGTTTATTAGATTAAGAGAGAACCTCTTTCGCCAAATTATACCTAAAAGTCATCAATAAAATCATGATAACAATTAACTTTATCAAGAAAGAAAACAAATTAACACACTCCCATTATAACCGATTAATAGCTTAGTACACAGTTCCATCAGAAGTTTCATCCATGATCATAAATAGAAAAGTTCTCAAATTAAAGCATTACAAGTGTAACTTACCAGCCACGAAAGGCATCCTGCAAATACAGCCGCCAATAGAGAAGTACGCTCAAACACATAACTCACCTCTAGATATCAGAATTCCATCAGTGTCGGCATAAAGCCATTCCCCATCGCAGATTCTAGTCCCAGCAATGGTAATCGGAACATGTTTCTCTCCCAGTCCCTTCTTATTAGCTTTCATCGGATGGGAAGCAACAGCTCTCACCCCAATATCACAACCATTGATTTCATCAACATCTCTTATACAGCCATTCACTACTATACCCGCCCATCCATTGTTCTGAGCTTGTACTACAGGATTGCCTCCCAATATTGCACACCTCAAACTTCCACCTCCATCAACAACAAGAACTCTGCCATTACCTTTCTCCTCAAGGAACTCACGAATCAAAACATTGTCCTCGAATACTTTGAGGGTGACTATTGGGCCAGAGAAGACTTGGCGCCGGCCATATATCTGGAAAACTGGCTGGAGAGCACGGAGCTCACCACTAACAATGAGCTGTGGGTTTGCATCACAAACTTCAGCAGTTGTGACCAATGCCATGTTATTTCAATCACCTTCAGGAAAGAATGGACATCATGTTTTTATTACATTGCTAACAAGAAAATAGTACATTTTTTTTTTCCCCCCAGAACATATTAAACAGAAGGATTCATAAGAAATTCACCATGTTTTTGAAAAAACGCTTTTCCAACTAGAATAAGAAGGCCCTATACGGCAAAAGCTATATAACTAGAAATATATATAAATATAGATTCAAAAATATGACCATGCATCACATAGCTGGCTAAAATAGCAGCTTATCAGTTCCTTTTCAGGCATCAAGAATGGTCCGGTAATCAAATTACAAATTGAAAATTTAGTAATTAAAATATCAAATTTCATAGCTATCAATGGATAGACAAACCTCTTGCAAGATAAAAATTTTCTATTACAAAAAAACAATTGGAAATTCCAACTTATGTGAGAAACACTATTATTGTATTGAGACTACAGATAACTAACTTGAGAGTGACACTTGATAGCTGATCATACGACATCTAGGCATAAGCTACATATCAACAATTCTAGTTGTTTCTTCCAACGTAGAGGTAAGGACACAGAGATTGAAGTTGCATTCAATCTACAAATGATTTCTCTATTTTTCCATTAGTGCCATTATATCTATTTTAAAAAGAACCAAATTAGAGAATCTTATGACAATAGGAAAATAGAACATAACTCCTCTGCTAGGCCATGATTTGGATTTATGACATGATTTCCATTAAGAATGTTTGCTTCAGATGGTTCCATCTCTTCATCAACAGTTAATATCAGGGGTAAATAAAAAATAAATTAATTAAGTAAAAGATAATGTGCCCAAGTATTTTACAAAAAGGACCACCAACCATAGAGAGACTAAATGAATGTTCAGGTCGATGAGAATAAAGGTTAAACACGTGGTGAAAGCCGCGCAACCAATAGGTCAACTAGATTTTTTGACATGAGGACTTATAGGTGGATGAATAGTTTCTTTTCAATAAGGGTTTGGTACCACTAAGCCACTGGCCTGTTGGTATCCGTTAATCAAGTATACTTAATCAATCTCGAGATACTGAAAATACAACCAACCAAACAGACAACATTCAACAGTTTTACACGGTAAACCCAAGCAGGAAAAACTACAGCAAACTGGTCCAGAGCTTAATAATCCACTATGACAGGGAAAGAGTAAAAGACTGCAAACCTGAGAATCCAAATCCATTAATTTGCCCCCAACAACAACATTATCACTAAATAGACTAAAATCTGGAAATCACCAGCCATTGACCCATCAACAACCTCACAGCCCTTGCATCCATCTTCTCTTCACAGTGATCACCAGCAGATTCCACCCATTAACACATATTGCTCCAAGATAAGCAAAACTATAGATACAGATTGTGGACATAACAATAGTTGCATCTAGAATGAAACTGCGGCATGCATCACAAAGTGTCTAGACCTGAATCTGGCAGATTCATTAACTTCTACAAAATTTCAATTTAAAATGAACTAATCCACAAAACAATATCAGAGACATGACACACAACCTTTTTTTGCGCAAAATAACTACCAGATGACCAAAATAACCCAAGAAATTCTTGCAACACCTATTAATACCCCCTCCATTCCTTCATCGCACACTTCACATTATATAGATTAGTGAATTACCACTAGTCTTCCTCTCTGCAAGCTGAAGTATATGCTTACATTCTCTCCCTACAACCTTTCAAACACTCCAAGTAAGCTCTTGACGATTAGAGACATGAAGATCGACTAAGAAGAAAGAGAAGAAATAAGAAAGTTTTCTTGCTTATGAGTTTGATTTTATGTTTTTATTTTTTCTTACATCTTTCTTTCTTACTTTGCTACAAGTAAACGAAGGTTTTTAACTTTCTCCACAATTAAAGTAGTTTTACTATTTTCTTTACTTCCATTTTTCCATAAAAAGGTTTAATAACCATTTTTAAGTTTCTCCATAAAAAGGTTTAATAACCATTTTTAAGTTTCTCCATAAAAAGGTTAATAACTACTTATCAATATATATATATATATAGGTTAATAACCATTTTTCCTTGTTAAAGCACTCTTTGTTGTTTTTTCCAACATTATTTTTATTTTGAGCAAGAAATGAGATGAAGGGATGGGACTACAACTCTACAACATCAAAAGTCCACCCAACGAAAGCCAGGAGCAGTTTCAGTACTTGCCGCCAATGTTTCTTCCAGAAATGTGCTTTATTTGCTTCTTAAGATGATATTATTTTCTGAAAAAATCTTTCCCCAATACTCATGCTTTCAAAAGTAGCCACTGAGAAGGCTAATGGGTGGATATACTATCTCCATTTCTTAGAGAAGCCACCCAAGGGAGTCCAATAGGGCCCTAATGCTACCTACTCCTTATATTCTGAAAACATTTTCTTCAAAACATTTTCAAGCTTTTAGAAGTGCATTTTTAATATTACTATACCCTGCTCCAAATGACAACAAATTGCCTCTAAGGCTTATTTCCATTTCCTTTTCATAAAAAAAAAAAAAAAAAAAATTCTGATTTATGTTCTGTTTTTCTAAATATTTTGAAACAAGTTTAGTGAAGCAATTTCTTTTCAAGCATATCCACTACCTTGTTTCTCTTGTTTTCAAAAGAATAAACAATCATGTGTAAATCCTCTTGAAGCCGCTAAAGTTCAAAACAAGATGTTTCCAAAACAAAACCATTTTTTCAACACAAACTCAAACCATTTAGTTAATTGAAAAAATAAATAAATAAAATAAAATAAATAAATAAATAATAAAATAAAATAAAATTCTTCATTGTTCTTTTATCCTGACTCCTATTTTTCTAGTTGTGTGATGGCAAGAACCAAATCCACACATGAAAATGCTCCTTATGGACATTTCATCAAAAGCATTATTTTTCCATTTACTTTCCAATCTTTCTTTAAGACCCTCTATTTTTCTTTTAATTTGCAAAGAACAAACCCTTAAATCCTAAGAAATATATATAGAAGTGCTAACCATTTTTATGGATGCTCCGCGGGTTGTCACCCTTTTCATGCAAAATCAAGCCATCCAATCCATGATCATGGTTGCACCGAAGAAAAGGAGTCAATGAATGATATGCTGTAGTAACAAATTTCCAATCTACTCCTATTTGTGTGAAGAATAAATTAGTCATTTTCTTAAAAAATAATAATAATAATAAATTTAAAAGTAAATTGTTATGTATGATAGAAAAAGCTTCTATTTGTTTTATTTAAAAAATAAATAAATAAATAATCATACATTTATACCTTGCCCTTAATACTTATCAAAAAATAATAATAATAATACTTATATCCGCCACTTAAGATCACCAAAGATACAATAAAATATAAGCTAATCAAGCCCATCTGATTGAAACAGTTCGGACAATGTCTTCACAAACTAATTTACCGGATCACCGTTTCGTAGGCCACCAATTCGATAACGAATCCGAACAAAATTACAAATCAACTAAGAAAAAGAAAAACTTAAAAAGAAATGAAACAATTAATTTTTGATTCATCCAAACAAATTGGAGCTCAAGATCGCAATAAATCAAAAGACTAATGATAAATTACAACAATCTTATCGGCGAACAACAAACAAATTACCGACACAGATCCATCACAGAAAAAACAATTCAATCAATAATTAGCGCTAAATCTGATTAATCTCTGCGATTATCCCTAAAACAGCAAATCAGATCAGGAAAAGTAATAAACATTATCGGTAGAAAGAAACTTCAAACTTACCTTGAATTGAATCCCAATCACGATCAAACCCACAAACAAAGAGATAGAAAATTGGTTTTGAGTGTGAAGTTGTGAGTGAGCTTCTCTCTCCTGAAATTGGAAATGGAGAGAGAGAGAGAAAGAGAGAGAGAGAGAATCTGTGTTAGCTGTGAAGCGCGTGGGGTGACGTTGGAAAGAAAGTCACTGGGGGTAGAAGTGGGTTATGAGATTTTGGATTATGGACCCTCTTGCGTATGCCTTTACAAATCAGAAACAACATATGTAAACTACCATATACGTGCAGCATATACAGATATATACATATATATATATATGTATAACTATATATATATATATTAAATTTTGGGCCAATTCTTAATTCACATCGCCTACGCAGAGTCCCTCGGAATTAGTTAAGAATTTCGCCTCACAAGAGTATTAATAAATTTATCAACAATATGAATTTAATTAGTTTATCACGTACCAAATAAATATGAATTTAATTAGTTTATCACGTACCAAATAAATTTCCGTGAGTCGAATAATTATCTAAATAATAATTCTATAGATTATCCTTGAGAAAATTCAATCTTGTGTACAAAGTATATCAAATATGCATTAATCTTATTTTTTACTATGTTCATTTTGCACAACATTAAATTAATAATGTAACACACTTGCATCAAATACTAGCATTTACATTGAAAATGCAATATAATATTATTAAATTAAGAATTTAATATTTTTACATAATTGTTACCTTGTCAATTTAAAATTGTGGCATTAATAATTTAAGTATTAAACAATGAATAATGATATTTAGATATAATTTTTTGGACAAAATAATATAATTTAATTAATTCCTATAATTAGATGTCTTACAATGAGACCTTAGACATCATACATTGAATGGAGGACGAAAATCCTAATCCCCAAATTCATGTACCACGTTACTGTCATTATACATATAATTGTGTGTATATATGTGAGTGGTGGTCATACATATAATGACAGTATATATTATATACGCGTGTTAAGTGGTTGTTATTGCTTGGGAGATGGGACATGAATAATTAATACTACACAGCGTTGAAAATTGAAAACGAGACAAACCTGGCCGTGTGTGCGTCAGTGATTGTGAGTTTGATGCATCATTATGTGTCGTCACTCAAACGTTAATATAAATTTGGAGGAGGAATTTAAGAAAGTAATAGGTGGCCAAAAAATATTACAAAGTATGTAATTAAATGTGTTAATTTATTTTTTAAAAAAAATTATATTAGGTGGCCACAAAATATTACAGAGTGTCTAATTAAATGTGTCAATTTTATTTAAAAAAAAAAAAAAAAAAGTATTGCTTCACATTTCTGATCAATTGAAACTACATAATCATAATCTCCTACCAAAAACACTCTACTCTTCACAAAGCTCTCTCAATTTAGTAACAGTATCACTCATAAATCTTCATAAAATAAGAGTCATGTTACTTTTATTCAATTACTAATAATGCTACTAGTATTAATTTATTTTTCAAACTTTGAAGTGCTAACACGGTTGAAATTAAGTTTATTCAACATATTACATTTTACGAACATTCATTTCAAAATTAGGCGATTCTCGATGTTCATGTGTAATTAGAGCAAATTTTAAGGGATGTGAGTATAATTTACTCAATAAAGAGTGCATCCATTTTTTATTTTTTTTTTTTTTTTTTTTTTGGGTTTGGTAAATACTCGCACACCCACAAACGCTCATTGTGGGACTTAAACCTCTCACCTCTTCATTGAAAATATTGGGTGAGCCACACACGGTTTAGAGCAGTTTTATAATTTTGTGAGACCAATTTCATTCTACCCCTTTTTTTTTTACTTAGGTACCGAGGAGCTGGTACCTAAGTCATACAATTCTTTTTAACGGGTGCAATTCTTGCGCTCTGCGTACGCTCTCGCTTTTATGTTCAATGAGTGCCCTGGCCTCATTTTTACTTTGAGTGACTTGAATAACTCTTAAATTCGCTCTCGCTTATGCACGAATCACCCAATAATACAATTGTTAAATACATCATACTCAAGTAGGTTTTAATATCATTAGGAGTAACTTTTGATTAAATGACATCGTTTTATTGGATTTGTAATATACTTACGTTTATCATCATTTTGAGGTTGCAGCTGTTTAGAGAATGAAAATATTTTCCAGGACTAGTCAGACATGTATGGTATTTTGGTCACCACTCGTTGTCAGATGACTATTCCTATATTGAACAATACCCTACAAAGTGGCAATTAAATTACTCCTTATTTCTAGTTAGTCCACAACTGACAATTTTATCATTTGACCTCACGATTGACTTTAAAAACTAACAACCTTATTTTTTTATTGCCTTTAATAATCTACAAAGTGATACTCAAAAAGGTTACAGGCCCAATAGTTCACTTTACTAAATCAAAATTAGAACCTGCCATGAATGCATCTTCCAAGTGCCATCAAGATAACCATTTCTCTAAAAAAAATGTACAAAAGGAAATTCTTTTCCAAGTGAAAAAATTCGGAATAAGTAGGACAATACTGAACATCTCCTCAATGGTTGTCCACACACACACACATATATATATATTTATTGTGTAAATTTGACATGTCTAGATTTACACAAAAAGTTCGGAGTAATTATTTTTAACTCCAATCATTGTTACAAAAAATATAGGTGTTATGCCCAAAACCTCACGTGACTTCAACAAACCTACTTAACATAGAATTGATTCCTTAATGAAATGAGAAAGAGAGTGGAAAAAAATATATTGATGTCGTTGTATAAAAGAGTTGTGCAAAATATACAACAATTTTACACATTAGTGAAGTGACAATATATATTAACATACTGTTGTAGATAAAAATAAAAATAATAATAATAAAAATAAAATAAAAATAAATAAATAAAATTAGACATTGGGTATATTTTGCAAAAAAGAGTCTTTTAACACACTGTTGGAGATGTAGGTCTTCACATACACACCATCCAGACCATCTGATCACTGATGATTTGAAGTGAACCAATAACAAATGAACACATCATATTTTAATTACCAAATCAGATATGATAATTAACTCACCATCTCTGATTTGGTAAGTAAGTATCTACTCGGCCATATCTAATTTGGTAATTAAAGAGAAGTTGTCCATATGTGTCATCACCAACGTTGATGCGGATACGTTATCTTTAATTAATCAATCAGAAATATGAGGTAATCAAATCAGAGATGGTAGGATCCATCCACCAACTCTGATTTGGTAATAAAAGAAAACATGTTTATTTATTATTGATTCACACGAAGAATAACGACGATGTAGACGAGAGCAACTAAGTATTACCAAATAAGCTATTTAAAAAATTGGTCCCACTCAATTTATCTATTTATTATTATTATTATTATTATTATTATTATTATTATTATTATATATTTCTAAACATCCAGAAAAAAAACTCCAATCAAACTGTTCAATAAGCCACAACCGAAGAATCAATGTCCTAACATCCAAGTCAGAACAAATCAAAATAATGAAACTCGTCTTAGAGATCACAAGCATATGACAATATGGTCTTGAATTATCAAAAGCATAAAGCCAAATCTATAATACATTGTCTTAATACAATTTTTAACAAACAAGCAATTAAAATCTGTATAGACACGAACAGTACAGATTATGGTAACAAGAAGAAAATGCCTACACACCCAGCAAAGATGATCTATTGGAACTGCACCTCCATATTTATTAGTATGAAACTTACTGAAATGACATGACACGGTATCACCTCAAGCCGACTGCTGTTTTCAGATGAGCTTGTGAATGGTTTTCATATCGGCGGCTTCCTGGATGGTCCCTTTCTCAACATGCTCCCACCACTTCAACAAGAAATTGTCCACAACTAGCCTGAACCATGGGGACAGCTTCAGACCCCCTTCGCCAGCATCTGCTTTTCTCAAAAGCTCTTTCAACTGATCTCGGTTAACATATTTAATATCAGCAACTTCGTCAGGATTCGGGTTCACATTAACATCTCGGACGATAAAGAGTAGGTAATCAACTGCAGATTGACAAAAAGAGAGGGGGCAACATTTAAGAACATGAGAAAATATTTCCATGACCAATGCCTTGGTCAATCTCGTTTTTTCTCTACAAATGAATTTTTTTTGGGACCAACAGTCAATTAAATCATGGCCCAAGTCAGAACTTCAAAAAGGCGAGGCAGAAAAATAATGAAGTTCAAAATTAATTGAAGTAAGAAAAATTACGTTCATGCTCTCCCCATTTGCCATCAGATGGCGCCTTGTACAGCATGCGGCCCAGTGGCGTGAACTGATCAACTGGCACATCCTCAGCAGGAATACCCAGTTCATCCAAAAGCTTCCTTTGTGCAGCATTCCTCACCCCTGGTAAGAAATTAGAAATAGAATTTAATAAAAGAAAGGGCCTAGTGAATCAGAAAAATGGCCTTTCAATGGAATATTTAAATGAATACCAAGGGCATTCTCGTCAATAAGCTCTGATTCTCGATATAGCGGATGGCTGCAGCAGGTGTTTGTCCACACCAGAGGGAATGTCACCTTTGTTGCAGACCGTTGCTACACATACAAAAGAGAATGCAACGTTTAACAAGATATGTCCTCCCAATATTTGCAAAACATATACAATGTATGGGAACCTTTTTGACCTACAGCAAATTCAAATGATGGCTGACTCTACAGTATGATTACAAGAAAACAACCAAAGGGTAAATGAAAATAAAACATATACTACAAAACAAAAGGGGAAAACTTTTTTAAGAGAATGCTGAAAGATTAGGAAGCCACCCTCTGGAATGTTGGAAACAAAAGAAAGGTCAACAACCAGCTGATGTTGAAGAAACCAAGACCATGATGAATAACTTGGGTATGGTTAGGCTTATGGTTTTTCACTGTAACTTTTTTCTTTCTATTTTTACTTGATGGTAAATAAGCTTTAGGCAGAAATAACTTGCGTATGGACCAAGTAACCCGAGAACCAGGCAGATACTGTGATAGACTTTTAAGCCTCATAGCTCATGTATTTCAAGCTTATTTACAGAAAACTGCAGAGAAAAAACTTCAAAACACACCTAACATTTAAAGCACCACTAGAGCACCTACAAATGTACAAAATAATGACACTCAGAAACAATCAAAACTAGTTACTAAAATGAGGAACAGAAGCTATACTAAACTCTCATCTTAGGAAGCTTCTACTTATCATGTTTTTCCACAACCAGGTGCAATATCTCTAGACTTCCTTCCATTTTTAACATCACTTTCCTAACCACATAGGTAAACTCTTTTATATACTGCACAACATCTAAAATTTACAAAGAAATCTTTATCCAATTCAAACCTTACAAAGAAATCTTTGTGCAGCTCAAACCGTCACTCATATATTCATATGCTATACCCATAAAGTATATCATTTGCAAAGAAAAATAAGCTAATAAGTAGTCATAGGTTCCAACACATATTATTGCAAACAATTACACTGACATTTCCAACTAAATATTCCAAAAACTAAAACACATACCTGAAGGAGTAACTCATATTTTGAGTTAAACAAAAATACACTGAAAGCTCTGTGTAGCAAATTTTCAGATTCAATCTTTTCCATCAAGTGACCTGCAAATTAGAAAAGCATAAAAAATAAATAAAACAAGATAAAGGAAAGAATCTTGATATCCTCACAATTTCTCTGATGCATTTCTTTAGGGCACAACTGAATGAATCCTTCATGTGTAATTAAATCAGTGGAAGCAGATTGCAGAATAGCAGCTAATTTTATACCCTCTTGAAATTACAGAGCAGAACATTGTCTTATCAAACTGATGCCAAATTTTTTATCACAAAAACATTTCAAGTTGCCTGGAGAATCAGCACAGTTTTTTAATAAAGATATTGGTAAACAAACAAATATTCCTAATAAAACTGCAATTTTCTGAAGAGATTATGCTTAGAACAAGATTAATATGGTACATCAGTTTGGAGCATTAAAAGGAAGCAAAAGGAATACAGTACAAGAATGCCACACTAGAATTAAGTGATCTGTTCTAGCAAAATTGACACACCATCATCACTACCAAAAGGCCATGAAAGTCATTATCCATTATTGGCCCTGCCTGCCTATGCAGGTTTTGGCAAGGTGGATTTGGTACAAACCTAATTATTGGCAATGTTTTAGACAAATATGGCTACTCTCATGTTTTCACACTTGATAGCCCGCTATTAAAAGGCCATGAAAGTCATAACCCATTATTGGCCCTGCCTGCCTATGCGGGTGTTGCAAAATTTGATACAGACCTAATTCTTGGTATTATATTACCCAGGAAAAAAAATCTTGGTATTATATTACATAAATAAGGCTACGGGACGCATTCCCCTATTGAACGCCTTTTTTAATTTATTATTACTTATCAAAAAAGAATAAAAAAAAAAAATAAATAAATAAATAAGGCTACTCTCACGCGGCCACACTTGAATAGCCCAAGTGTTTTCCATTGCACCAAGCAATATCACTATTGCTATAACCATTTATTTTAAGAATATGTCAAATTATTTAGATAGCTTTTAAAACAAAAAAGATTATACAGATAATAAAAATTAATATCACTATTGGATGATGGAAGTTATATACAACCTTATTTGACGTATCTTGTCAAATTAGCCTATCTTTCATTTACCCAAACTAGAATCAGGTGCCCTTACTAATAATGGTTGGTGAGTTACTATACACTGATCAATTATTGCAAGTTTAATATTATTAAAATAAAAAACCAAGCTGAGATGTAACATTAAAGAAAGATCTTAGTGAGGAGAATATTTAACTATTACAATTTTCTAGAAATATAAAATAGCCAAGCCATACACCAGCATAGGATGCCATTAGCCAAAACCCCGATTAAATTTTTAAAACACACACACACACGCACTCTTGCCAATGTGTGCCTTGTAAAAGAAAGTTAATGTTCAAGTTATGACCAACTGCTAATAACAACACTAAAGACTATCTACTCAAAAATGTTGTGAAAAGGAAATCCTGCTTACAGTTGTATTTGGTGTCATGGCCAACAACATGATCGTTCTCGTCCACCAAAATACATCTGCAGAAGTTGAGAGTAGAAAAACTGTTACTAAAAACCAAGCAAATATGATACTGAGTAAAAAACATATAATACTTCAGTCTATAGATTGAAAAGAGAGGGAATGTGTTCCTTATCAAAAAAAAAAAAAAAGGGAAATCAAAATAGCAATCTTTGAAAGTTGAAACATAATAGTCAAAATCGAAACCAAACACTTTGCACTACCACCCTATGATACTAGCAATGTTCAGTGACATTTTTGGATAGCTGATGTACATGATGGAATTACAAAATTAATTATCAGAATAGTTGAATAAACAAATTTAACTGAAATTACACCCCTATGAATATTTTTCATCTCTATTTGTGGTTCTTTCAATAATTTGGATCTCCGAGATTTCAAGAAAGGAAAGCCTAAATACTCATCAATAGTGCACTATTTGGAACAAAACTTAATAATCATGTAATTTTCTTTTTCTTTTCTGGCAAATAATTAAAAAATAGGTAAAAGCATTTAAGAAGTTCATAACTTCATATATAACTTAATTTATCCAGAAGATTTCTTGATTTTCATTCTTAAGAAACAAAAGCAAGAACTCTTCTCTTTCAATAAAGTATCATTAAAACCCCGACCAAATACCCCTAAAATAATAAAGTTTTCTAACTTGGGTTAGCTCATAGAATGGAGAAAGAGAATAAATGTGGCCGGCCCCATTCATTTGGAAAAAAACAAGGATTATGATGATGAAGAAGAACTTGGGTTAGCTCCTAGTAATCCTTTTTCTCCCAATACCTTTCAAATCAATCACCAATCATAGATTCAGTAGGACCAACTTTAAGATGTTGAACCCAATTTAGCATCACATGAATGACCGATCTGAAAAAGAATTGAAGGTAACATAACCAAAAACCATCCCATATATATGTAATGACGCAAATTCACACAGCAATTTCAGTGTCTATAAATATGTGCGTGTGGAATCTCTCTCCAATTGTATGCAGATAAAACCAGCTTCGATGCTATATTTTCACACAAATTTCTCTCCTCCAATCAATTTTTCTCTTCAACCAAACAAGTCAACACGAACAGATCAAAAGACGAAAACAGTCACTAAAATCACAGCCGAACGAATTGAAGCTGGCATAACAAAAATTATTCCCATACATATGCAATGATGTAAACTCACACATAAATTCCAGAGTGTGTGTATATG